>PVIW01006363.1:0-88367 GCA_004026585.1 Noctilio leporinus | reverse complement strand
AGTCGCATTAGTTCTTTGTATATTTTGGAGATCAGACCCTTGTCTGAGGTATCATTGGCAATTATGTTTTCCCATACAGTTGGTTCCCTTTGAATTTTGCTGATATTTTCTTTAGCTGAACAGAAACTTTTCAATTTGATATAGTCCCATTTGTTGATTCGTTCTTTGATTTCCTTTGCCCTTGGTGAAGTATCAGTAACCATATTTTCGCGTAGGATATCCGAAAGTTTACTGCCTATATTTTTCTCCAGGACCTTTATGGTGGCACCGCTTATGTTTAAATCCTTTATCCATCTTGACTTTATTTTGTTGTATGGTGTAAGGTGGTGGTCTAGTTTCATCTTTTTGCATGTTGCTGTCCAGTTCTCCCAACACCATTTGTTGAAGAGACTGTTTTGACTCCATTGGATGTTCCTTCCCCCTTTGTCAAATATGAGTTGACCATAGAGTCCTGGGTTAATTTCTGGGCTCTCTATTCTGTTCCATTGATCTATATGTCTACTCTTATGCCAGTACCATGCTGTTTTGATGGCAGTAGCCTTGTAGTATTGTTTGAAGTCCGGGATTGTGATTCCTCCTACCTTGTTCTTCTTTCTCAAGATTGTGGTGGCTAGTAGTGGGCGTTTTTGGCTCCATATAAATTTTTGAAGTATTTTTTCTATTTCTGTGAAGTCTGTGATTGGTATTTGAATTGGGATTGCATTGGATATGTAGATTGCTTTGGGTAGTATGGACATTTTAATGATGTTAATTCTTCCCATCCAAGAACATGGTATATGCTTGCATTTATTTGTGTCTTCCTTGATTTCTTTCTTCATTGTTCTGTAGTTTTGTGAGTACAGGTCTTTTACCTCCTTAGTTAAGTTGATTCCTAGGTACTTTATTTTTCTTGTTGCTATGGTAAATGGGATTTGTTTTCTGATTTATTTTTTAATACTCACCCAAGGACATTTTTTTTTTTTCTTTGCTTTTAGAGAGAGAGGAAGGGTAAGAGAGGAACATTGACATGAGAGGGAAGCCTCCATTGATTGCATCATGCACAAGATGCACCCTCAGACCTGGGAACAAACCTGCAACCAAGGTTTGTGTCCTAACTGGGAATCAAACCCACACAGTCTTTTATTTATGCGATGATCCTCCAATCAACTGGGTCACATTGCCCAGGGCAATTTAGTTACCAATTTAAAACTCCTTACAGTGAGTGACAATTTACACATTGTATTTTTAAAATTTTATTTTATTGTTGTTGTATTACATTCATCCAATTCCACTCCCCCACCCTGCTCTTCCCTTACCCACCCTCTGAATTCCCCCCACAGTCAATCCCATTGTTGATCATGTCCATGGGTCATCCATGCTAGTTCCTTGTATTTTATTGGGAATAATTAAAAGTATCAACAGATAAAGGGAAAAGGAACATGTAATGCAATAGTCAAGATATACAGATGATTTCAAATGGAATATAACCCAATATACAATAAAAAATTATGTCTTCCACGTAGATTTCAAAACTAATAGGGAGAGCCCATCACATTCTGTGATCGGTGGTCCTTTTCACTTCAACTCTCAAAGTACCAATGGTGGTTGAGCCCTTCTCATGTTTCAAATCTCTCCTCCTCTTCCCACATCACCTCTTTCTTTACTATAGCTGGGAAAGGTGCTCTCCTTTCAAGGGTTTATTTTTATTTATTTGTTTTTAAATATCTTGTTTATTATTTTCAGAGAGAGGGGAAAGGAGAGAGGCAGAGAGGGAGAGAGATATCAATGTATGGTTTCCTTTCATTTGCCTCCAGCTATAGACCTGGCTGGAGACCTGGTTATGTGCCCTGGCTGGGGCATTGAACCAGCGATCTTTGTCAGTGGTTTATATTGTTAGATTGGACCCACTCAGATAATCCAGGAAGTCTCTTCATCTCAATGTTTATAATCTTAATATTTGCAAATGTGCTTTGCAAGTAAGGAAGAATATTCATAGGTTTCTGGGATTGGGGTGTGGACATCTTTGGGAGATGAGAATGGAGTCATTCTGTCAACCGCAATGCCTATTCAGTAATTAAAGAAAGTTACTTCAATGTGAATCAATATCACATGTACCATGCTCAATAAAAATGCTACATACTGCATTCTCCCATCTATCTGATATTTGGAAAAGGCAAAGCTATAGAGATAGAAAATAGATCAGTGTTCCCAGATCTGAAGGTGTGAGGAAGGGACTGACTTCACGGGAGCTGAAAAAACTTTTTAGTGATAAAAACATTCCATTATTTCTTGTGATGGTGGTCATATAACTATATGTTAGCCAAATGTGTAGAACTAACCTCTAAAAATAATTTTACTGTATGTTAATTTTACTGTATGCAATAAACCTAACTCCCATCCTCCAAAGAAAGAAAAAAAGTACCAGTAGTTCACTGAGTCACCTTGAATCTCAAAGTGCCAGCATTTTAAAATTATAGGGCAGTTTTATTAATATGATAAGACTATGTCCTTAATTTTCTGAGATAGTCCTAATTCCAAAATTTTCCTTAATATTTTCCAGTTTTAGATAATTTTCCTGGTTTCAAACTTTGCTCCAAACATGCATTATATTCAGAGGCAAATATACTTCTTGCATTCTGAAAATCTCATTGAATATCAGTTTTTGTAGTTTCAAATTAGAAACATAATTGTCATCATTCTTAAAGATCACATAGCTTATTTCCATAATTTTAAAGAAAAAAAAATAGTAAGTTTGAGTAATTTGCTTGAGGTCACATATCTAATTATCATGGGAGCCAGAAGTAGAACTCAGGTTTCCCAGCTCCAATCAAATACTCTATCAGGGAACTGAAGCAATCTACAAATCTAAGGGGAGTTCTTAATTGTTTCTGTCAATCCCTACACCTAAGCACTAATGAGACACCTGTGCAAATCCTATACATTGGGAATGTCTCTGAAGTTAGCACACATAATTGGAAACAACTTTAGCAGTTACATTTACTTTGCCAGATGTGTACACTGTTCTGAGACCCTGGAGGGATGCAGTTATATGGCATTAGACTTAGGAATTAGTCAAACAACCAGGTACTTTTCATTGTTGTCTTTACCAATGTGCTCTAGGAATATGGGTAGGGGCACGGTGCACAGAAATGGAAAAGCAGGGCCAGTAATATATTGCATAGTTTAATAAATAGAGCCAGATCACTGTGTGAGTGACAGCTTTATTCCCTTCAAAAGATCTCTTCTTAAAGATGCAAGTCAACAGAGGACTCTCATTCAGACTGAGAATAGGGTTTGTTTACTTGCCAAGTCCTTTGCACATCTGTTCCCTTTCTGTTTCTTTCTGGTTGTTAAAAAACCTTTTTTTCATCATGACAGGATACTGAAACTCAGGGGTCACTTTCAGCTAGCTCCAAGAAACAAACACATTTTTATAGTACAGTATAGATGTGATTTGATTGACAACATCAATAATGGCACATATATTGTCTTGTAGCTGCCAATCCATGGCATAAAAAATAGCTCACATTTCTTAGGATGAATGAGTTTAGGTTGTTTTAATTTTTACTACTTTAAAACAACTTTAATAATAAGAAACATGCATTTTTACTCATTCACACCCTTCTCCCACTCAAAGTAAAATACTGTACTCTCTTTGATTAAAGAAATGTTTAACAAAGAGTTGAACATGAACTGTTCCACATGTTTGTTTATAGCTGCTCTGAGAAAATACCCAAACAAACTGCCTACTGAAATTTAAGAATCAGGAAGCCTGAGATTCATTTGGGAAGCAAAACATTTGGCAAATATGATGCCTATAAGTAAACTATGAAGATAATTTAGCCCACAGGTCTAATATGTTATAGGTAGAGAAACCTGCTGATAGTCAAGCGGAAACTACCACATAAAAGATACACAGAAGCTAGTTTAATAAAGATTGAAATTAGAAGTATAAGTCTGTCCAAGTTCAGTTCTACCATTAATCTTAACCATTATTGAGGGCATGCCAGGTAATAGTTATGGCTCTAGTTGCCAGCAACTGAAACTGTCACTGGCAAAAGAATGTACTGGAAACTAAAACAACTATTTAAATCCAATTCACAATCCTTCACACATCTATCAATGAGATTTATTTTGTAAATAAAGTTAATATCATTCCCATAGCTTCTCATTTTATTTAGAAAAACCCAAATGACTTACTAAGTCTCCTCTCCAATTTTGTCTTCTAGCAATTCCCTTTTCACACACTGAACTTGAGAACATTTTCCTCCTCTTTAGACAAAGTAGGATTATCTTAGGCTTGGACATCTCTATCTCTATCAGCAGATGCATTTCCTGGAATGTTTATTGTCCATAATTTTTCATGAATGAACCCTTCTTATCATTTGGACCTCAAATGTTTTTTCCTCAAAGAGGTCTTCTCTAATCACCTAACCTAAAATTAACATTAATCATATCACAATACACTAAGTCACTTCTTTATATGTATTGTCTGTTTCCTACAAGTAAATTATAGAAGTCCACTAGAGTAGGAAACCTCTTTTCATACTGTACAGTTCTTGTACATGTTAGGCATTCAAAAACTACTTACTAGATAAGTAATTCTCAGAATAACTCTAGCAATTAGTCTTACTAGTTCCATTTTTAGAATAGAACATTGAATGTGTTATTGTTATTCTATTATAGTGTCCCAATTTTCCCCCTTTGCCCTCCTCTTCCTAGCCCACACCTTGCTCCCACAATCAATCCCCAATTGTTGTCCATGTTCATGGTCATTCATATATGTAGAATACTGAGTTTAATAAAACAAATATACATGTGAGAAATTTATGTATGATGTAATTTAAAGTTAGATCTGTTTATCTGGATCCAAGGCCAGCATCTTTAATGCAGACATATGTTGATTCTATAGCATTTGACATGTGACTTGAGGTGAGATACTAGGCAGAAAAAAAGATGTTCCAATTTTCTGCAGCAGTAGTTTTTTCTCTCTTAATAAAATCACATGTAGGATGCCATTAAAATGCTCATTCCATATGTTCAAAAGTATAATATTTACTTATGAAATCAACTAATGACAATATTAAGGTCCTGATAAACATGAATTTTAATAAATAATTTTGGTTGAATATGTTGAGAAATACCTATGTATATGCAGTAGCAAATAGTGAACTTCTAAAAACTGACCTCCTTCAACTCTCAGGATACTCCTCATGGGAGCTGATGGGAAGGGCTTCACTCCTGAGGGGAGTTAACCTGGAAGCATGTGCTAACCTGGTGTTGGTCCCTGATGTGTTAACTTGTGATGTATAACACTAATCCGACTTTGGCCATTAATTATTATTATACCCTCTCATTAAGAGCTTCTACAAGATATATATGTAAAGAAAAAAATATGGAATTCCTAAAACATCTCCAAGAAAATTATAGGCTTAATGTTACCCAGGATTACCTATAACTCTTATACTCTTTAGTTAAATTCCATGTCATCTAATATAACGAAATTTACTTTGATGAAAGGACTTAAGAAGCAAACCAAAAACACCCAGAGTCATCTTGAAATAAGCTGTAAATACTCAAGAGTATCATCAAAGCAAAGATGCTTTCAGAGCACCATGGCCAGACAAGAACACATGGCAATGATCAGTTGCAATCAATCCCTTAACTGGGCAACAAGAGGGTGAGAAGGATCATCAGATGCATGATTTGTAAAGTGTTTGATAATCTATGGCATGATAAATACAGATATTTACAATGAAACAGATAAGGAAACTAAATGATACAATGGCTTTTTTAAATGTCTTCCCTTCTGTGTGGATTCTATAGAAGGTCCTAAGCATTAATGTAATCAAAGCATTGGTGTGATATGCTGGAAAAATATTCATCTAAAAGTAAAACAGGTAAATGAGGTGAACACTTAGTCAGAAGAGGATTCACCAAGAAGCTAAGAAAGGTTAGGATTCAGAGCCTCTGGCTGGCATGGGGCCCTATCAAGACCTAACTTTCAGTTTTGCATTAGCAATTTTTTATTCCTTTTTTAAATAAAAAAAAAAAATTGTTGTTATATTACATTCATCTCATTTCCTCCCCTCTGCTCTCCCCTTCCCCACCCTCCTTATTACCCCTCCCACAGTCAATCCCCCATGTTGTCCATGTCCATGGGTCATCCATGCTAGTTCCTTGACTAAACTGTTTCCCTTCTTTGCCTTCTTCTCACCTTATCCCCTACCCCTCCCCTTCCCTCTGGACACTGAAAGTCTGTTCCTTGTATTCATATCTCATTCCTTTTTAAAAACAATAATCGCCTCCTCCAATTGACTAAGTTTCAGGCCCCACAAAAGTTGAATCTGCCTCTGGGCTCAGTACTGGATGTTTAAATAGTGAGAAAGTCAGGTATAGTCATTATTGTCAGTGTAGTTCCGGATTTTGGAGTGGTGAGCTGAATTTCACAACTCTCTGTTTTCATCTATCTATCTATCTGTCTCTCTCTCTCTCTATCTTTCTATCTATTTATCTATCTTTTTTCTTTCCCCTTCCCTTCCTTTCTAATAGATCTTTCTAAGATCTATCTATCTTTCCTCTTCCCTTCCTTTCCCTTTACTTCCCCTCCTCTCTCTCTCTTCTCCCTCTCTCCTTTTTATCTGTCACCTCTCAATCCCTCTCATACACACACTATCTTAATTTCTCTCACCTCTTCCCCTCTCTTTATCTCTTTCATTATTTTTCCTCTTTCTATCTATGTCTCTGTTCCTGTTTCTCTGACTCTCCCTCTTCCTTACTCTTTCTCTTTTATATTTGCTAAGACAAATTTATCATTCCCTCATCTTGACTAAACTTTAGACAGTAAAGTTCTTCCTAGTTAGAGATCCCTTATTTCTTTCTAAAACAATATTTTGAGAGCATTTACCTTAGAAAACTAGCAGTTGCAAATTCCTTCTCTGCCCCTTTGAGATGTAAACCTTCTCCCAGACTGTTGTCAAGTGTGCAACTCAGGAAGGTCTTTCTCAAGGACCTGGGAACCATGTTTTTGAAATATAATCATCGCAAGGATAGAGCTCACTTTTCCTAGTCTCTGTGGGATGGTAAGAGTCTAATCAGCACAGATTAGTAAACACTGATGCGTAAACACTATGTCCAACCCCCTGCCTAATGTCTCCCAGTCCTATCCATTAGCTCACCCCAGGGCTAAAACTTCTCTCTTTTGATTCAATTAGTTGAGTAAAATCTCTCGCCCAAATTGCAACAATATCAAATTAATTCACCTTTGTCTGTTTGGCTCCATCCAGTGCATATTTTCTTTGATAATATTAACACACAACTTATTTCTATAATGCTTTAGATAAAGCATTTAATTGTAATGCATACCAATGTCTTTCTTTCCTTTCCTCAGAAACCTTAACCTTGTTCTATCCTTCTACAATTCTTTACTTCCTTTGTGTGTTCATTTTAATCTTACTTTCTTTGACATGTCCATAAGAACTTATACACTTCTATATCACTGCATCTTGTTTGTTTCTTATATTGCTTTTACCACAGTTAGTAGTTACTTTATTTGTCATTTATCTGTTTATTGCCTGTTGATTACATTAGACTGTATTCTATGAGATCAGAAGCCATATTTGAATTATTGTTTTTTATCCTGAGCCCATCACAGTGTCCTAATACATAGTACATATCCAATAAATATTTAAAAAATAAATTATTGACTAAAAGGCATAAATGGTAGTTCTAATTATAAATTATAGACTCTATAATCCATAATTTTAGGAGGGTTCAATATGCCTTGGGAATTGTATTCAAAAAAGAATTAGTATAATCTGTAAGGTACTTGGGAATTGTGGCATGCTGATTGCATGGTTCTGTCCTAGGTGCAGAGAGGCCATCACTGAGAAAAACACTAGGGGAAGGCTGAGGACTTTAATTGTTCACAACCATAAAATTTGCTGTCTCTACCCTCACCCACAGCTCAATGAGTATTACATAGACAAGAAGAAAGAAGCTCAGGACCTACAAGAAGCCAGGCTTGAGTAAGACACTAACATAAGCAAGAACATTTTTTCAAGCTCATTTTGTGAGTTAATGTGGAAACTTTTTATCTCCTTCTAAGTAAGATTCAATATCACTTTTCCAAGGGAAGTCCCTGAGTATGGAGAACTCTCTCCCCAGAATTTAATAACTACAGGCCATAACTCCTTTTACAGTCAAACTAGCAACTTTTCTCTCAGAATTTTATGTTTGTTTTTTAAGTAGCAGAAATAGGCACTCTTTCTCTTGTGATGCCTGGGTTCATCTTGCACTGAGGTCAGACAGATATAGGCTTTGTATTGTAATAGAACAGTTGATTGGTTTTAGTTTCTTCAGATAATATATACTGGCAGTTGTTCTTACAAACCATGATGACAATGCAGAAGTCACTCATGAATAGTAAGAGTTATGTCAGTGTAAAATATGTACGCTCAGTAGCCAGGGGACCAGGTATTCCTTTCAAACTTTCCTAACTCTATAACCATGTGCATCTAAAAGCATCTTAGCATGCATCTCCTGGAAGGCAGGAGGCATTTTTAGAGAGACTAGAGATCAGATCAGGACAAAAAAAAAACAATCTATAAAAGTGTAAAAAGAGCATAATGACAGCAGTAATTTAGAATGCTAACGTTAATTTTGGTCTTGGAAATGGCGCGAAAGCAACTCATTAGGAACCTTTAGGCACATTAGGTAAATCACATTATGCCACATCACTTTATTTTTAAATTTTTCCTTTGTTAAGGAAGTAATGCAATGTACATAGAAACACTGTAGGTAATTCATCTGAACACAAGTAAGTTATAAAATCTTATTTATCCATTTATTTTAGTAAGCTAAGAATACCTCAGTATCATACAGTGATCAGGTGAATAAGTGACAAGTAGGTCACAGTTAAAGGCCTAAAAAGATTTATTGTTCAAGTACAAAAAAAAATGTGAACAATGTCCCGCTAAGATTAATACTAATGTCATTTAGCAAGACAGAGTTTCTAAGCAAAATCCTGTACTTTATTGATTTAGGTGGCCTGAATTGAATAAGTTAGCGAACACTAATAGAGCCTGAAACTACTCAGGTACTCATTCCCAAACATAATAAGCCTTACCTCTTACAAAATCATTCCCTCAATATTTCTTTTGCGTCACACTTATGCTGATGAACATTGCTAAGTGAAAAAAGCCAGTCTGAAAAGGCTACAAATGGTCTTGCATCCAACTATCTATCATTTTGGAAAAGGTGAAACTATGGAGACAATAAAAGGATCAGTGGTTGTCAGGGGTTGAGAGAGGGGAAGGAGGGATGACCAGGCAGAGTATGAAGGATTTTTAGGGCATACTGTAATGGTAAATACCTATCATTACATACCTGTCCGAACACACAAAATATGTAACACCAAGAGTAAAGAGTAAATCCTAAGGTTAATTATGGACTTTGGATCATCATGATGTGCCAGTGTAGATTATAACACCAATTGTACAAATGTACTATTCTTCTGAGGATGCTGATGATGGGGAGGCTATGCATGTTTGAGACCAGGTCATATATGAAAATCTCTCTTCCTTCCCCTTAATTTTGTTGTAAGCCTAAAACTACTCTAAAAATTAAAGACTTTAAAATACACTAAATAATATATTTTAGAACTATCCATCAAACATTACATTACAAAAGTAATTAATCAAATAGAGCAATTTCACTTTGTTAATGAGGAAACAGAGACTTTGATCTTAAGAACTTGCCCACAATTATCTGTCCAGTAGGTTGCTATCTGAACAGTTAGATTTTACTTCAAGCCACTACAATGAGCTCCCTCTTCTAATGGTGCCTGGTCTGAAACTTGAATCTGGGTGCTCGGGAGGCAAAAAGGACAACACATTTTTAATAGTGGAAATCTCTTTCAAGGTCACTTATCAAATCATCCTACCGCAGTACTAAGTTGGCCATGCTGAAATGAAATAGAAATTAAATACTGCAAGGAAAGAGGATGGGGAAAGGTTTTTATAACAGCCAATCTCAATATATAGATGTGTTCTCATAAATATATGACCAGTTTCTCCTATCCAAAGAGAATGAAACAAAAGAAATGGATGGATTTTGATTAAAGCATGAGTCTTGTTTCCTCACAAAAATTTTGGCTCAGGCCTGAAGGGATTTTAAATCCCTAAATAGGTTTCTTAGGGAAACCTGTAAAACTATGGCCCAGGAAAACCCATAGGAAGTAAACAGAGAACTCACACATTAGCCTGCAGGCCAAGACCAAATCAAAGGCTTCTTGAGTTGTTTTCTAATTCTCTACTCTGGTGATCAAATAATATCAAGGAGAAAATGAGGATGAGGTAGATGTCTTCACCTCCGAAGTTTAACACTGGCTATTTTAACAGAAAAATGAAAATGTCATGATTCAGAGATATTTATGTTTAATTTGTGCACTTTTACTGATCCAGTAGGCTTTATACTGAATCTAGCTGGTTTCCTCAAAACCAGTCAATGGAAGGGGAGGCCCATCTGCAGGAAACATCACAATATGAGTTTTCTCATAAGTCATGAGTTACATAAAAACGAGGGTGATTGAGTTAGGCAAACATTATGCCCATCTCTTTGTGTTTCAACAATTGAAGGCAGATACTGATATTTTGCAATGGACATGATTAAACAGGAAGAACCCTTGATTTGATTTAAAAAAATAACTGCTGTCGCAAAGCTTCTTTAAAAGAATGAGACCTTCAGGGTAAGGGCAATGTAGATCAATCAACAATTCTGCAAGGACACAGCAGAGACATTTAAAGGGCAGCTTTGTGTATAGTTAACCAGGTGTGAGGCTGGAGTGCACCCAACTATCAAACACTGAGGCATCTAGGATGGCTGCCAGACAAGACAAACCATCATAGATAGCAACTTAATGGTGCTGTTAAGAGAGGAGACTTTTCCCTTCCAATCCAAAGCTAAGCAATTTTGAGTTTTCAAAGTCCATCAGCTGAAAACTATTCACTGCTATTCAGGCAATTACACTAAATTGAAAATCAGCCAATTCCCAAGTGTTCATATTAAAGCTATGATGTACTCCAAGAATATTGTTAATGAGCTTTCAAAATGCAACCATGTCAGGGCCTGGCTACATCCTGTGGTTTATGCCTACACGGTTCTTTGAAACCCACACAGATACAAGTTAGGCATTCTCAAAGGATATCATTCTTTCTCCAAGTTATTTAAAAAGTGTACATGAGCAGAATCCTCTCAGTGCATTAAACCTGGCATTATATCCATTTGAAACGAGCAACGGAAATGAAAATATTGCTTACAAATGACCTGACTATATAATTTTGTCAGCTCATTCTTTCATAAAAGAAAGGGAACCATAATATTAGAGCACAGTGACATTAGCAATATTATAAAGAATTTATCTAGTGCTGCTTTATATTTCAGATTTGAAGCTATGATTATGGGCCTACACTTGTGCTGCAGGATTTAGTTCTTTGCAAAAGCAGAGCTGCTTCTACCCTGAAGTCTCATCTGAGCACAGAGGCGTTGTTCTGGCAGGCAGATACTGTGGGAATATCTGTATGGTAAGTGATGAAAACATTCACTGGAATATAAGAGGGAGGATTATCTGAACACTTACTTTCAATCTTTTTAGGAAATTAAGATACTTAAGTGTAAAAGAAGTATGAGTGAGCATCCTCTAGTTTTAAAACTTATATTCTATTTCTTCATTTATAACCTATGCTTTTTAGATGGAGAATTGGCAAATTAAAAAACAGTGTAAAATAAATACTATTGAACCAATTAAAATGTACATTTTTAAAAGTTGGATAGTAGTTAACAAATATAACTGGCGAAATTTCCACAAGATATAATCCAGTGTAGTAGTGTAAACTTATTTTTTTAAATTATATACTTAATCTCTGTATCTGCCTTCTCATCTGGGAAATGGGACCCTAATGGTATCTACCACATTGAGTTTCGTGAGGATAAATAAGTTACTAGTGATAAGGTACTTACTTATTATATACAATGCCTGGTATATAGTACATTTTAATAAGCGTCTTTCTTAGGAAATGGGCCTCTGGTGGGGTTGGGAGGTGCAATGTTTGGATGAGAACTGTAGGTGGAGTCTTATGTTTGCCTTTCTGGAGCTTGAATGTGGAGCTGGGCTTGCTCCTCCCATGCCCAGCGCAGGCACTGGAGCACTCAGGCTGGAGCCTGAAAGGATCCTGAGCATTAGGACAGTGGCATTGCAACAGTGACCAGATAGCTATGAAAGAACAACCACTTTGAGACCTTGGCCCTAGTTAAAACACTAGAGCTCAGGTACAAAGACAGAGCAGGGGAGGTGTGGGGTTGGTGCAGGAAGCCCAGGGATGACTGAGCAAGAATTCTTTATCAGTGGGATAAAGGCCAGAAGTAGAAGTTAGTTGAGAGATAATAAAACAATTTGGGATTTCTCATTTCTCTATGTTGGCGGAATGATCTTACCACTACAATCATTATTATTTTTATCATCCCCCTCTTTCTCTAGTTAGTCACTACCTCTCACCTGCACTCTCTGGGACTCTGGAGGCAGAGGGCTTACACTGTGTTCTAGGGACAGAACCAGGACCACATTCCCAAAGTGTGCAGAATGACAGATAGATAAATGATGAAAGGCATCTGTTAAGTTCCATGCATACCTGTGTTAACAGAGTGCTTTCCTTACCATATTTTCTCATGAAGAGATGACAAAACTAGACAGGGGAGCACAAACCCCCCCAGGGATCTGTAGTATAACCCTCTGGCACTAATTCAAGAAAGGCTTATCTTTGTAATCATTTCTATGTGTCAAATACATTGTATATGAATTTCACATTTTATTACACAGAATAGTCACAATTGTTTAACATGAAACTAAAGTTCCTTCCATGTACCTCACATTTTCAAGGAAAATTGATATTCTAGAGAGATAGATATATTTGTGCTTTGGATTTGTATGCTGCTTAGCACTTGGCTGTGGGAATTCCTCCATTGAAATCTTACTACAGTTTGAGAAGCATGTTCTCTTTTGTCCCCTTTAAAAAATATTCATTAAATTGTTTTCTTAAATTATAGAAACAATGCATGCTAAAGGTTAACAAGTTGAAAAATAATTTGAAAAGTTATGGTTGATACAGAGAAGTCTGTGGCTCCCATGATCCAAAGAAAAGTCACTGTTGCCATTTCTGCATGCAATTATTTATTTAAATGTCTTTGTGTGCAAATCTGAGATTTTCTCACATGCAGTTCCTATGACCACCACTGTGATCAGTGTGCAGGGCCATTCCATGACCAAAAAGGCACTCACCATGTTGTCCCTTTAAGTCATCTTTCCTCCCTTTCCACATTACCCTAGAAACCCCTTATGTGCCATGTTAAATTCCCACAATATGAAACCTTTATGACACTGGCTTTTTTTTTTTTTTTTTTTCCCTCAGTAAGATCCATCTAAGTTGTTACAAGAATCAAAAATTTGTTCCTTGTTTTTTGATGAGTGTAATTGGCCTGCATGTGCCACAACGTAACTGCTCATCCACTGAAAGCCATTGGAATTGTTTCCAGTTTCTGGCTATTACTAAAACTGACATTTACATTCATGTATAAGCTTCTATGTTAAATACATTTTCCTCTATACAAAATCAATGCCTGGGAGTACAATAATGGGTGTGGTAATTATATATTCACATTATTATTTAAAAATTGTCACACTGAGAGGCTATTCCATTTTATATATCATTTCATATAACTCAGAATGTATCAATGTGAAGATCTAAGTCTTCGTGTGCTTGAAACATTTGATATTATCTTTTATTTTAGGTGTTCCAATAAAACTGTAATTGTATCCTACTACAGTTTTACTTTACATTTTCCTGATGGCTAATAATTTTGACATCTTTTCATGTGCGTATTTGCCATTCATATATATTATTTAGATATGTAGTAGTCTGTCTTTTTACTACTTTTCAATTGGATTATTTGTTTTCTTTTTGTAGAAGTTAGAATTCTTTATGTATTACACATATAAGTCTTTTGCTGGACGTAAGATTTGGAAATAATTTTTTCTTAATCTGTGACTTGTCTTTTATCCTCTTAACATGGCCATTCATAAAGAAAAACTTTTTAATTTTAATGAAATTCAATTTATTAATTTTTAAATGTATTTTATCTAGGACATCTTTAGGTCATAAAGATTTTCTCGACATTCATTTTCAAAGTTTTACAGTTTACATTTTTACATTGAGATTTATAACCCATTTTGAGTTAATATTTTGTTATTAGTTTTTATGTTGAGTTTCATTGAGCGGGGTGGTTGTTATGGGTGTCGAATTGTCCCAGCACCATTTGTTAAAAAGATTTTTCTTTATTGAACTACATTTTCACCCGTGTCAAATTCAGTTGATTATATGCATATGCCTGTGCATGTATTTCTGGATTAAGAGCATGACTGTGAAAAAACTATTTAATTCCTACCAGTGTAAATTGTGTCCGTAATACATAATTTCGTGTAGTAAAAGATTTGAAATATTTTGCTTATTATTAGTATGCTTTTTTAAATAAGAAAGTTTCATACTTAAAAATATCACAAGATAATTTTCCACTGACCATACAAATCACAAAATAACTTTCTAGCAAATAAATCTTTTTTTTTAATTTTATTGTTGTTGTATTATAGCCATCCCCTTTTTGTTCCCCTTTGTCCCCCTCCCCACCCACCCATTCCCCCCAAAGTCAATCCCACTTGTTGTCCATGTCCATGGTTCCTTTATACTAGGTTCTTGTCTAAGCCGCTCCCCTTTCTAGTAAATAAATCTTTAAGTAGCCAAATCTTTTAATGTAATACAATATGATTCAATGTATTAAAAATTTCTCTGTGTTTTTCTATATTTCACAAAATTTCTACAATGTTCATATATTTCTTTTGTAAATGGAAAGGAATCAGTATTTAAATATAAGTGCTTAAGCCCTGGCTGGTAGCACAGTGGTTAAGGTGCTGGCCTGCGAACCCAAAGGTCTCAGGTTCGATTCCCCAGCCAGGGCACATAACCAGGTTGCAAATCAGGTCTCCAGTCAGGTCTGTGGCTGAAGGCAGGTGAAAAGCAGCCATACAGTGATGTTTCTCTCCCTCTCTGCCTCTCTCCCTTCCCCTTTCTAAAAATAATGAAATAAAAAAATCTTTAAAAAATAAATAAATAAAATAAATAAATATAAGTGCTTAGGGCACTGGCTCTATAATAGCTCAGTTGGTTAGAGCATCATCCCAATAGGCTAAGGGTATGGATTTGATCCCATCAGTGCACATACAAGAATCAATGAATGAATGCAAAAATAAGTGGAATAATGAATCAATCTTCTCTTTCTCTCTCTCCTTCTCTCCCCTCCTCTCCATTTCTATCTCTTTAAAATCTGTTAAAAATAGGTAATTGAGTAATAAGTGCTCAATTGATAACAATAATAATAATAAATGCTAGGATTTTGCTGAAAAAGTGACCCTCTAAATTAAAACAAAAATTTAGCCCTGGCTGGTAGCATAGCAGATAAGGCACCGGTCTGCAAACTCAAAGGTCACAGGTTCGATTCCCCAGCCATGGCACATAACCAGGTTGCAAACCAGATCTCCAGTCAGGTCTGTGGCTGGAGGCAGGCGAAATGCAACTATACATTGATGTCTCTCTCCCTCTCTGCCTCTCTCCCTTCCTCTCTTTCTAAAAATTGCCCTGGCTGGTAGCACAGTGGATAAGGTGCTGGTCTGCAAACCCAAAGGTCACAGGTTTGATTCCCCAGCCATGGCACATAACCAGGTTGCAAACCAGATCTCCAGTCAGGTCTGTGGCTGGAGGCAGGTGAAAAGCAACCATACATTGATGTCTCTCCCCCTCTCTGCCTCTCTCCCTTCCCCTCCTTCTAAAAATCATGAAATAAAATATTAAAAAAAATAAAATAAATAAAAATAAAAATAATGGAATAAAATCTTTAAAAATAAAAAAATAAAAAATAAATTAAAACAAAAATTTAAGGTTAAAAATGAAATATAGTAAAATTAACAACTTTGTAATTCTACTAAGTTAGTAGGGTTCAGGCTTCATGCTGTTTTTTTATTTTTTTTAAAGATGTTATTTATCATTTTTAGAGAGAGGGGTGGGAGGGAGAGAGATAGAGAGACAAGGAGAGAGACCTCAATGTATGGTTGCCTTTCTCCTGCCTCCAGTTACGGACCTGGCTGGAGACCTAGCTTATAACCTGGTTATGTGCCCTGGCTGGGAATTGAACCAGAGACCTTTGAGTTTGCAGGCCCATGCCTTATCCACTGTGCCACCAGCCAGGGCTCAGGCTTCATTCCTCATTCCTATTTTCTTTTTTTCTATCAAAGTCTGTTCAACAGCAACCACAATTAAAGCATTTGCCTGGGTTTTGTGAAACAAAGATGAAAAAAACCCATAGTCCTAAGTGGCAAACTAAAATGTTCCTGCACCCTATTTTCAGAATATTTTTTTTCTAATTTTAATGGATGGAAAACAAGTGCTTAAAACTGCATTGGAAGGAAAGCATTGAAAGACTGAGTGTAGACCACAGTTTTGTATGTAGCTATTAGGAGCTGAACATAGTTATTAAAGGATCATTTTAAAAATACTGAAGTTCAACAATCATATTATTTTCTATTCATCCTTTCTTTATGATAACTCTAAAGTGTTTGAATGTTCCAGTTTGCTAGTGACTATAATATCTACCTTCCATGAAAGAGCACAACTGTTAATTAGGTTAATACCAATTTATAGTATTTTAATCAAATTTATTAGAATGACATTGGCTAATAAACTTATATAGGTTTCAAGCATACAATCCCCTGCACTGTGTGCCCATCACCCAAAGTCAAACCTGCTTCTATCACCATAGATGTATATATATGATACCCTTTACCCTTGACTATTTCTCCATCTCCTTCCCTCTGGAAACCACTATACTGCTGTCTATCTGAAATTTTGTTTGTTTGTCTTATTTGTTCACTTGTTGCTTTCATTTTTATATCCCAAATAAAATGAAATCATACGGTTCTTAATTTTTTCTGACATTCCGTTTAGCATAATATTCTCAAGATCAGTATGGAGGCTCCTCAAAAAATGTAGAATAGGGTTATCATATGATCCAGCAACTTCTTCCCTCTTCTGGTCATCTATGTGGAAAATTTGCATACGTTATTTTATTATTTGCAAAGATATATGCACCCATATGTTCATTGCAGCATTATTTTCAGTGATCAAGACATGGAAACAATCAAAGTGCCCTTTCCTAGATAAGTGGAGAAAGATGTGGTGCATATATACTACATAGTACATATAAAAATACTGCTTTAATAAGTTTAAATTGATGTTTTACATGTACTACATTTTAATTACATTTCTTTGATTCCCATGACTTTTATTTTGACAACACTCTTACACCCACACACATATATGCAAGCAAATAAAACTAAAAGAATAAAAAAATTAAAAAACAGAACATTAAAATGATACCAGATGAGTGTAACCAGGTATTTTACAAGTCTTGGAGTATCGCCTAAAGCAAATTCTATAAGCATAAAACTCCTTTCAAGTATTGTTATTTTTTTAAAATGAAATCTAAGAGATGCTGTTTACTGTCCAGATGTAACAAAATTTCCCTCTATGGCTTCCTACTACCTTTCTTAACCCATTTTTAGAGTAGACGATTTATACCTCATCAATAAATTTTATTAAAAAATCAATGGATGGTGACTTCAATGGAACTATTACTCCTACTGCAACTGTCAACAATAATTAACATTATTACCTTAGACTTTATCAGTGCTGTTTTAAATTTATTATACATTTTAACCTCCACAAAACTATTTATGGTAGTTAGTACTTAGAAATTGGAAATTAAGACTCAGTTTCTATATATGAAAATGGGGTAATAGTAGAACTTACCTTATAAATGTTTAAGAGATTAAACAAGATTGTGCATTTAATGTGTTTATTTGAATAACTGGCAAGATAATAAGCCCTCAGTAAATGTTCAGGACTGCATACACCCAGTAGTGCCGTAGCTTTGGACAAATTTTGTATGAGAACTACTTTATTTTTTACTTTTATTTTATTTTATTGTTGTTGTATTATATTTATCCCATTCTCCCCTCCCCTGCTCTCCCCTGCCCCACCTTCTCCATTCCCCCTCCCACAGTCAATCCCACATGTTGTCCATGCCCATGAGTCATCCATGCTAGTTCTTTGACTAAACTGCTCCCCTTCTTTGCCTCTTTCTTACCCACCCCCTACCCTCTGCACACTTAAAGTCTATTCCTTGTGTCCAAGCCTCTGGACTTATTCAACTCAACACCAGGGAGACAGACAGCCCAATTAAAAAATGGGCAAAGGACCTGAACAGACAACTCTCTGAGGGGGACATACAAAGGGCCCATAGGCATATGAAAGAATGCTCAACATCACTAACCATCAGAGAGGTGCAAATTAAAACCACAATGAGATACCACCTCATACCTGTCAGATTGGCCATCATCAACAAATCAACAAACAACATGTGTTGGAGAGGATGTGGGGAAAAGGGAACCCTGGCGCAATGTTGGTGGGAATGCAGGCTGGTGTAGCCACTATGGAAAACAGTATGGAGTTTCCTTCAAAAACTAAAAGTGGAACTGCCTTTTGATCCAGCAATTCCACTACTAAGACTATACCTGAAGAACCCTGAAACACCAATTCATAAGAACCTATGTACCCCTATGTTCATAGCAGCACTATTTGTAATAGCCAAGTGCTGGAAACAGCCTCAGTGCCCACCATCGGATGATTGGATCAAAAAACTTTGGTACATTTACAGAGTGGAATACTACACTGCAGAAAGAAAGAAGGAATTCCTACCTTTTGCAACAACATGGATGGAACTGGAGAGTATTATGCTTAGTGAAGTAAGCCAGTCAGTGAAAGACAAATACCATATGATCTCACCCAATCAGGAAACTAATGAACAAAACAGACAAACAAGCAAAACAGAACCAGAGAGAACTACTTTTAATGTAAACATATTTTCTGAACCTAACCCATTAAATAATAATTTTAGTATCTATCAATGAGAAAATTTTAAAGGTAAAGCTCTGAATTTAATTATGCTTTTAAATGAATTTATTTTAATTACTATAATAAAATTGGTACACATATGGAAATGGTAGAAATAGTATTTATTGCTTCCAGACAATAATTGTTACAATGTGAGAGTCTAGTATAAGAACTTTCCCTCCCTGTTTTTCAGAGATGGGAGGCTCTGTTCACTGCCAGGAGAGATCTTGGGTGATGCTGTTGATTGGGGCCACTGTATCTATGCTCTCCCCTCTGTCATTGTAGCCTGTTTAGTTACAGGTGTCTTTGGGGTCTTTCTTGTCTCAAAGGGCCTCCCAAAATCTGGCCTCTTGCCCTTGGTCAGTTATATTATGCTTTCAAAAAAGACTAGTCCATAACCACAGTTCAATACAACAGGAAAATCCTGTAGACACACTATTGATTTACCATCAGACAGCATTCTAGCAAAGAGCAGAAAGTTTGTTATCAGATAGATCTAAGGAAGAATCTGACACTCCCTCTGTAATCATGGGGAAATTATGTAATTTATCTTGGTCTTAGTTTCCTTTACATATGTAAGGTGGATAATTCCTAACTCACAGGATTAGTGTGATGACTAAACAAGATAAATTATACAAAGTTCTAAAACACAATGCCTGGTGTATATAAAATAGGCCTCAGTAGCTGGTTTTACACTTATTAAATTGGAAAATAACTCAGGAGGGCATACTTCTCATGAGATGCACAATACTTTGAAACAGATTACATACTTTCTAAGTGGAGGATAAAGTATTTATAATTACGAAAAAAGACAATTTAAAGTCAGAAGAGTGTTATTCCAACATACATCACACTCAACAAAACAGATCAATGACTATTCTGGAATCTTTTGAAATGAAAGAGGGAATCTATGAGTAAGTGACATCTTTTCTTGCCATATTCTTGATAAACTTTCTAAAAAGGTGTAACCTAGTAAAAGGCCCCCATTTCATGGTTCACTTAAACTCAAATAGTGGGTGTTACTGAGAGAAGTTGGTCTAATTTCTAAGCAGTTCAATATAGCTCAAGGTAAAAAATACTCCAAGAAACAGCAAGTCGTCTTCAGAGTACAAAGAAGAGTCACAGGTTTCTAAAGCTCATTATAAAAAATGTGTAATACAGTAAGAACATTTTAATATAAAAATTCATTTTTAATCTGCTCAGCACAGTACTAGATGAAGTAATCACAAGGATATTTTAGTGAAATAATCATCCCTTCATGCCATTATGCACTTAGAAGATTTAGCAATAAGTTTAAGAACACAGTGCAGCCCTTTTTACATTCTTTTTTAAAGGCCAAATATAATGCATAGCAATAAAGCAACCTAATGAGTAAGGAAAAATACATTGTGAATCATGAAACAATAAATTAAGAGGGTTGAGGACTAATTTCTCATTACATACTGTTATCTAGATTGTATCATGAACAAAGATAGTTCATATAAGTAGAACAAGCAAGTTTTCAGCTGAGATAACTCTTTCTTTAACCAATATAATAGATAAGCCTAGGCCATTTTCAAATATATCTCTATCACATACACAAAAACTAAAATTTGTAACTTTATTTCGTAAAACTATGCTGACATCAGAGATAATAAGAAAAGGTGTTTTGGAAGTCTAATAAAGAACTGAGGATAGAGTTTTACTTCTATCTCATATATTACCCATTATTTCAGTCATTTGTTACTGCTATATATGTTAGCAATCATTTCAGTCATGTGTTACTGCTATATTTTGCTATTCAGGTTCACTTAAATCAACTCTTTATTGTTGCAATCACATTGTTCTGTGAAATACAACTCTGTGATAGTGACTTCTAAAACATAGCTCAGATTGAACATTATCCAAGAAAAGATACACTTCATATTGATGAAGACTCAATTCTCCATATAAAGAAGCTAATAAAGCAATTGGTGAAAAACACAACAGCAAAAATCTATGCTGGCAATAAATATATTTAAAAAGATGTGAATTGTACAATATTTGCCATTTTCTGAAGATAATATTCAGTACTTGAAAGGATGATTATGATTCACTCTTTATAAAACATTTTAAAACTTTAACCATATTTAAGCATTGTATGAATCATATAGTGTGTGTTGCTTTCTCTGATTCTCACACAATAGACATGTATCCAGATTGGCTTCATTTTTAAAATTTTTTATTTATTATTTTTAAGGGAAGGGAGGGAGGCAGAGAGGGAGAGAAACATCAATGTATGGTTGCCTTCCACCTGCCTCCATCTACAAACCTGGGTGGTAGTGGTGACCTGGTGGCTTGCAACCTGGTTTTGTGACCTGACTGTGGAATCGAACCGGCAAACTTTGGGTTCGCAGGCTGGTGCCTTATCCACTGATCCACCAGCCAGGGCTCCAGATTGGCTTCTTAACTACAAGTCCTTAGCTGTTTCCACTCTACCATGAAGTTCACATGAACAAGTCAACTGCAGTGTCCCACTACTGTTAATGGTAGAACTTGCCTATATGCCCGTAACTGAATAACACATCTAAGTTTTTGCCAGCCTCAGATGCTCTCTGTGACTAATTATACATTTATCACCCTCTCAGCTTCATTACAGAGTAGAATTAGGGTGGATATTGAATAAGTTGATTGGAAGGTTCAAGCCTTCTCTACAATGGAATTCCAATTACTAAAAAAAACGTACAAAAATATTTCTAAAACATATAAAATAAATAATAGCCTAAAAAAGCTATACTTCTTCAAGATGCTGTGTATTAATACTGACTATAGAGAAAACTAAAGTTCTTTACATGGCTTGTCTGCTTGTGCTTTTACCAGTTGGATTTGATCTTGTTTTCTCATCCATATCCTTATTTATCTTTCTGTTGTGTCAGTAAAGGACTCACAAATGTAGTTTAGGTATAACTTAATATGGTTTTCAAATGACCATGCATCGTTAAAAGATATTCTTTCTTCTTCTCTAGCAAAAGGGGCAACCAGAAAGAAGACCCTTGGTGAGTGAGCATTTGCTCCTCATTTAAACAAAATGAAACAAATACCTCTTTCCCCCAAACCAACTAAGACTGGTCATCTAGAACTACTCCTGGTAATCAAATCCTTCATTTGTTTCAGGTGAGTGATTTTATCAGGAGATATTTAATGGCAGAAAAGCTTTCTGCTGGATGAACGATGAATTCCAAGGTATTGCAAAATGAATATAAACATCTACTCTAATCATAGCACAGAATTTCCATATAGTCCGTTTATAAACCATATGACAGTCACTTTTCATCACTGTTTCCCACAGAGAAGTTAGGAAATAGAAGCAAGCATGAGGTCAAACAGGCAATATTATATATTTGGGAATGCAAAACATCATTCAGGGTGGTCAGCGTACTAGATATGTGTAATGAAGGTTTCAAATGAGACAATGACAGGTTAAACTTATATTTTACTTATAGTCTATAGATAAATTGCCCATAACAGCAAATGCTATTGATAAGAAACACACACACAATATACACACAACTCCAAAAACTGACAAACAAACAAACAAACAAAAACAAGTATAGCTCTTACATTTTTGACTGCAGAGTTTGGATCTTCTTATTATGTAATGAAAGTAATATAAAAAGTGAGCTCTGCCCTGGCTGGTAGCACAGTGGATAAGGTGCCAGCCTGAGAACCCAAAGGTCACTGGTTCGATTCCCAGCCAGGGCACATACCCAGGTTGCAAGGCAGGTCTCCAGCCAGATCTGTAGCTGGAGGCAGGTGAAAGGCCAACCATACATTGATGTCTCCCTCTCTGCCTCTCTCTCTTCCCCTCTCTCTAAAAATAATAAAATCTTAAAAAAAAAAAAAAAAAGTGAGCTGACAGGAAGGTTCCAAGTAAAAATTTTGAGGGTTCTGACAAATTAACAAAGTTAAAGACACATAAGTTGTGCTGCCTACATAACTATTTATTACCATGATAAAACCACTTCGGACTGCAGTGAGAATTTAAATTCACCTTTGAGACTTAGGGCATCGTAAACCACTGTTCAATGTATCATTAGAATGACTCAATCAACGAAATTAAAAAATTAATCCATATTCTTGCTGAAAACTAATGAAAGATCATAGTACCTTGATTCTTGAGGCCTTAGAGAAGAAATGGTGCAGGTGAGAAACACAGGAGCTCCTATTGACTCCCACTATCTATGGAACCTGGGAATCATAGAGATTTTACAGGTAACAGTCTATAGGTTGTATGAATGCCTGGTAAGCTAATGAAACATTACAAATAAAAAGGAGGAGTAAGAATTTCTGACTCACTTATTTTAAAACAGTTAAGGATAAAAATTTAAAGCTTTCCAAAGTTTTCTGCCAAGAATAAAAATGTAAAGTTTTGGAAAAATTTTTTTGAAAATTTTCTTGGGGAAAATTTTCACTAATATCTCTCACTGCCTGTAGATCTGACTCCAGCTCTCTAAACTAGTGGGACCCTCTAGGTTATCAAGAAAGTTTGCAATGAATTTAAACATTTATTTGTAACAAAATATGATAGAAACAGTGAACCTAAAAAGTTTTAATTTTATTTTGTATCCCATTCTTATTTTTGAATAGCTCATTTTATCATATTTTTTAATTACCATTTATCCCCCCCATACTCTCTTCCACCTACACTCAACAACCTCTCTCCCCTGTGGTCATCAATTGTCCATGTCCATGAGTTTTTTCCATTTCTGTTGGATCCCTCCACTCTCCCCCAGAGTTGGAGCTGTCAGCTTGCTCTCTATATATGAGTCTGCATTTTGCATTTTGCTTGTTACTTCATTTAGTTCATTAGATTCTACTTATGAGGGAAGTCATATTTGTCTTTCTGATATATATATATATATATATATATATATATATATATATCCTAAAAAATAAAATTAGATGAAAACCAACATTCTCAGTTTATTTGCAGAATGTAATAAAGCAATGTTTGCAAATTTCTGAGGAGAAAAGAATATGACTCATGAAAGTAAAAGCATAATTCATGTAAGAGAGAAAATGAGACATTTTCGGATTTGCAGCATTTAGACTATGTATTTCCCATGTGTACTTCTGATGAATTAATGAATAAAACCCACTTTGAAAGGTATTCCAATCAACAAGTTAATTAGATAAAGGCTCAAGAAAGGCAAGTTACCATATAAAATGATGAAAAAACAAAACATTATAATTAGAATCTCCCTCTATACTTAATAAATATAAGTTAAATCCCTGAAGCCTACACTGTGCACTCAATTGCTAACCTAGTGTTTGAACCTAATGTACATACAAAGACATCTTTCCTGAATTAGATTTATGTGTAAGAAATAAGACCAACCCTTTTAGGTTATTTTAGTGATACATGAGAAGCTTAGAAGGTATTGACTTACTAAAGTATTCAAAGAAGAATACTTATTCAAAGAGGAATCCAATGATATATTTTTGTTCTGGAAATTGTTAAATAAATATGAAAAATATATATATTTATTTAAAGTTTTAAAGGTAATGATATATATTATAGAATTAGAATGTAAAATCTTTAAGTTATGGGACTGGCAGAATAATAGCTGAAAACCATGGAAGACCAAGATCACCACAGAAAAATAAGGACTTAAGGGGAGAAAATTCTAAGTGATAACAATAAATAACATAAACTTCAGTAAGAATAATAGAATCAAAAATACAATTATAACAATAAAAGTGACTAGTTTAAATTTCCCTTTTAAAAGACAAATTCATTTTATGATCAAATAAGATTTTAGCACTTTGAAATTAATAAGAATCAAGCTTAAAAGAAATTATATTTTGAAAAGGAAAACAATAAAAACATGGTAAATATGTATTGGACAAATGCAAAATAAGAAGTGAGTAGTATTAATAACTGGAAACAGAACTCACAACTAAGATCTTTTATATTCCACTGTTAAAATCTATAAGCTGAAAAATAAAATAAAATAAATCTATAAGGCATAAGAACCTGGCTGGTGGCACAGTGGATCAGGTGCCTGCCTGCAAACTCAAAGTTTGCTGATTCGATTCCCCAGCCAGGGCACATAACCAGGTTGCAAGCCAGGTCTCCAGTCAGATCTGTAGCTGGAGGTAGGGTGAAAGGCAACCTTACATTGATGTCTCTGTCCCTCTCTGCCTCTCTCCCTACTCCTCTCTCTAAAAATAAATAAAAATCTTTTTAAATAAATAAATAAAATCTGTAAGCTATAAACCTTTATGCACATGGTAGAAACATATAAAAAATTAAGAGCTATTTGGAAACTATGTAGAAACACAAAATTTTTAAAATGCTTGGAGTTGCTTAACATACAATTTTAAGTCAAATAGATCAATTATTCAAAACATAAATTGGGATACAGAATATCTAAAAGCTTGATTTAGTACTATATATTAAAATTTGAACCCTATGAACAATGATAATTTTTTTCATATATAAATAGTGCATTTTAAAAATAATTACATTAGGCCTAAAGTGTCAATAATTTCTAATAAAATAAAATTTAATTCTATATGAATAGTATAAAAACAAATTATTTGTAATACTTTAACAACTATCCCTTAATTCTCATGTGAATATGATAATATCAAAATAAAAGTTAAGGGCTTTTTAATATATGGACTATAATGAAATGAGATTTGCCTAAGTGGTTCTCAAAGTAAAGAATTAATTCTTAAGAGCATTCGTATTTAAATAAGAAAAATTGTAATACTTCAGCTAATCTTCATTATATGTAAGTAATGAAGAAACAATGAAATGCTTCAAATATTTTAAGAAATTAATAATAATAATAATAGTTTTATAAATAGATTAAACAGATAAAATGGACAAACTTAGGCCTTATATATACCAATAATTGGTTCTTAGGATGATAATAAAACAGACAACTTCCATAATACTTATCAAGGAAAAATAGAATATCTTTACACACATTCAAAAAGAAAAAAACAAAACTTAAAACTAGAAAAATTTGATGCTTAAATAGAACACATTGAATACTTACTAATTAATATAAAAATTCCATTGAAACAAACACTACAAAAAAGGCGAAACTATGAAAAAGCTATTCCCTCATAAGAAAATTAGGAAAAGCCTTGTTTAATTTTTCAAAATAGTTTTGTAAAACTTTAAAAAAATTAAGAACTCCCAGGCATCTTTAATTATTTTAGAGCAAGGAATGCAAGCTTTTTCTGTCAAATATCAGGTAATTAATATAGTGGCTTAGAGAGCCATGACTTCTCTGTTGCAACTGCTATTCAACTCTTTACTATAGGATGAAAGCAGGTGCAGACAAACAACATGTGATCCCACTGGTATGGCTGTGTTTCAGTATAATTTTAGGTACAAAAAAAGATGTTGGACAAGACTTAGCCTGCAGGCTGTAATTGATACCCTTGCCCTAACATGAAAATATGTAGACTTTCCCAACTTATTGCATGAAGATTGCATAAAGCCAGTGACTAAAATCTAAACATGATAAATGACAAGGAAAATTAAAGATTAATCTCATTAGGATTATATATGCAAAAATCTTAATTAAAAATTAAGTGTAACCCAGCAATAGACTAAAAGAATAATACATTAGTAGGATTAATCTCAGCAATGCAGACAGTTCCGCTTGAAAGATATATTACATTAATAATACTTCATATTAAAAAGGTAAAGAAAAATATGACTTATTTTTTAAATTATATTTTATTGATCACACTATTACAATTGTCCCAATTTTCCCCATTTATCCCCTGCAACTTGCCACCCCTAACTCAGGCAATCTCCAAAACATCATTCATGTCTTTGAGTCGTACGTGTAACTTCTTTGGCTGCCCCATTTTCTATACTGTACTTTACTTCCCCATGTATATTCTGTATCTACCTATTTAGACTTCTTAATCTCCTCACCTCCTGACCCATTCCCTTTTATCCTTCTCCCATATGCTCTCCATATCCATGATTCTCTCTCTATTCTTCTTGTTTCTTAGTTTGTTTTTTAGATTCATTTATTAATATATATATTTGTTGACATTTTTTATTCATAGTTTTAATCTTTTTCTTTTTCTTAGATAAATCCTTTTAACATTTCATATAATAATGGCTTGGTGATGATGAACTTCTTTAGTTTTATCTTACCTAGGAAGATCTTTATCTGCCATTCCCTTCTAAATGTATCTTTCTTGGGTAGAGCAATCTTGGCTAAAGGTCCCTACTTGTCATGACTTTGAATATGTCTTGCCAGTCCCATCTAGCCTGCAAAGTTCATTTTAAGAAATCAGCTGTATCTTATGGGAATGCCCCTTGTAGGTAACTGACTACTCTTGCTGCTTTTAAGATTCTCTCTTTATCTTTAACCATTGGCATTTTAATTATGATGTGTCTTGGAGTTGGCTTCTTTGCATCCATCTTGTTTGGGACTCTGTATTTCCTGGGCTTGTATTTCTACATCCCTCACCAAATTAGGGACATTTTCTTTCATCATTTTCCCAATAAATTTGCAATTTCTCTTCTTCTTAGGCAACTTTATGATGCAAATGTTGGAATGCTAGAAGTTGTCCCAGAGGCTGCTTAAACTATCCTCATTTTTTTGGATTCTTTTTTTTTTTTTCCTTATTGCTCTGATTGGTTGTTTTTCACTTCTTTATGTTTCAATCATTGATATGAGTTTCAGCTTCATCCATCCTATTGCTGTTTCCCTATAATTGTTCTTTATTTCAATTAGTGTAGCCTTTGTTTCTGACTGGACTTTTTTAAACTGTTGAGGTCCTCACTAAGGTCCTTAAGCATCCTTATAATTAGTGTTTTGAACTCTGCATCTGATAGATTGCTTATCTCTATTTTACTTAGTTCTTTTTTTGATATTTTGATCCGTTCTCTCATTTGGGTCATGTTTCTTTGTCTTCTCATTTTTGGCAGCTTCCTTGTGTTTGTTTCTATATATTAGGCAGAGCTGCTATGATTCCCTGTCTTTGTAGCATGGCCTAATACAACAGGTGTCCTGTAGGATCTAGTGGCACAGCCTCCCCTATTTCCCAGGCTGGGTACTTGAGGTGTGCCCTTTGTGTGGGCTGAGTACATTCTTCTCTTATAGTTTTGCTATTGGCAGGTTAATGGTAGAAATTTACCCAAGCCAGTCAGTTGCAAGAACTGACTATGACCACTAGCCACCAACTTCCACTCTCCGTGGAGGATTAACTGTACAGGGATAGGGTGGTGGTGCTCTGATGCTTTGTAGCTGTCTACTGGGTACACAGGGCCTGGGGTTTCCTGGCTGGTGCAGACCAAATTAGTCTCCTACTTGTGTTTTGCCTGGGGTTACACAGCTTGAACAAAGCAATCTGAGATGGCTGCTACTTGTGCTGAGCTGGAGATTTCCAGGCAAAGCCAAGCTGTGAATCTTGGTTATTTTTCCAAGGAAAAAAAAAAAAAAAGAGGATAATGTGAGCAGCCTCTGGGATAATTTTAAGCGTTCCAACATTTGTACCAAAGGGGTCCCTGAAGGAGAAGAGAGAAAGAGCAGGGAATTGTAAATCTCTTCAATAAAACAATGAAAGGAAACCTCCCAAATTTGATGAAAAAATAGATATGCAAGTCAAGGAAGCACAGAGTGTCTCAAACAAGGTGGATGCAAAGAGGCCCACTCCAAGACACATCATAATTAAAGTGCCAAAAGTTAAAGATAAAGAAAAAGTCTTAAAAGCAGCAAGAGAAAAGCAGTCAGTTACCTACAGGGGAGTTCCCATAGACTATAAGCTGTTTCTAAAAAGAAACATTGCAGGCTAGAAAGAATTGGTAAGAGATATTCAGTCATGAAAAGCAAGGAAGGACCCACAACCCAGATTACTCTACCTAGCAAAGCTATCATTTAGAATCAATGCACTGATAAGGTACTTCTCAGATAAGGTAAAACTAAAGGCATTCATCATCACCAAGCCATTATTATGTAAAATGTTAAAGTCCCTTTAACATTTTACATTAAAAAAAAAAGAGGAAGATCAAAACTATAAGTGCTAAAATGGCAATAAATACATGCTTATCAACGATTGAATCTGAAAACAAAAACTAAGCAAACAAGAAGAGTGGAGACAGAATCATGGATATGGGGAGTGTTTTGATGGTTGTCAGATGGAAGGAGGCTTTGGGGAAACTGGCAAAGAGGTGAGGAGATTAAGAAGTCTAAATAGGTCAGCACTGAATAGCCATGGAGATGTGAAGTACAGTATAGGTAATGGAGTAACCAAAGAACTAATACACATGACCCATGGGGGTTGCCTGAGGAAGTGAGAGTTGATGGGTTGAGGGAGACAATGGGGGGAAAATTGGGACATTAATAAAATAAAATAAAAATAAATAAAATACAGTTTTAGCTAATAAAGACTCAAGTATTTAGCTATTAAGTTTATAAATGACATTTTTTTTTTATTGCCCAACTTTTGATGTAATGAAATCCAGAAAATAGTATGACTAATTTGGAAAAGTATACCTCCACAATTCTGAAACTAAGCATGGAAACATCAGGGTGCTGCACTAATCTTAAAAAGATTTCATGGATTATTTTAAAATTTTAAAGGAAAATATAGTACAATACCTGCTAAATACTGCACAAACTATTAGCTAATAGAAGTTCACAATCTCAAAATTATAGCTTGTGTCCTTCTTTTCAGTGATATCTTTATGAACCTGAATTTGTGTGGTTGATGTGATAAAAAGCAAATGTCACTTGAGAATGAATTGAAACAGAAAATGAAGGTAAGATAATCCAATCTTATTCTAAAGTTGAGATGTTGTGTACTGCCCAACAGGCATACACATATGGTTAGTAAGTAATTGGAGAACCACATACAAAAGGATACAATTAGACTGCTATTTGTTCCCATACACAGAAATGAACTCAAAATAGATCAAAGACCTAAATATAGGCCCTGTAGTAATAAAATGTATAAATGAAAACATTGATACTAAACTTATTGACATTGGTCTTAGAAAGAATTTTATGAATTTGACGTCAAAGGCAAGGGAAGTAAAAGCAAAATTAAGACTATATCAAACTAAAAAGCTTCTGCACAGGAAAGGAAACTACCAAAAAATAAAAATATAACCAACTGAATGGGAGAAGACATTTATAAATAACAGCTCTGACAAGTGGTTAATATTTTAAATATATAAAGAACTCATACAATTCAGTAACAAAAAATCAAACAATCTAATTAAAAAATGGGCAGAGGACCTGAACAGACTCCTGTCCCAAGAAGACATACAAGTCCAACAGATATGTGAAAAGATGCTCAACTTCACTAGCTGTTAGGGAATTACAAACAAAAACTATGATGAGATACCATCTCACACCTCTTAAAATGACTATTATTAACAAGACAAGTAATAGCAAGTGTTGTAGAGGTCTTGTAGAAAAAAGGAACCCTCATTTGCTACTGGTGGAAGTGTAAACTGGTATAGCCTTTATGGAAAACAGTATGGAGGTTTCTCAAAAAATTAAAGATAGAATAGAATTACTATATGACCCATTATCTCCTGGGTATTTACCTGAAAATTTTGAAAACATTTGTTCACAAAGATAAAAACAGCCCTATGTTCACTGCAGCATTGTTCACAGTGGCCAAGATATGGAAAGAATCCAAGTGTCCTAGAAGCAAAGTATTAGATTTAGATCAAGTAGTGATAATAGGTCAATTCTGATGATGATTAATTAGTGTTGAGATGTTCAAGTTTAATGGTGACAATGGGGGAGAATTAGCTAAAATAAATGTTTTCTAAACAAAAAGAGCAAAAAATGTCATATAAACACTCCCCATAATAAGTGTATCATGACTAAAATTACAATTAAATATTAACCTTTATTTGACAAAAGATTGATAGAGGATAGCTTCTTTAGACAAAGAAATAATCACTAAATAACTTGCATAATTGTAGTCTTCTTCCACAAGATTTTGATTTATCAGAGTAACTTTTGTACATGTAAAATATGTACACTTCATATTGTTTTCCAAAGGAAGACAGGTATTTTCATTACATACCACGTTAATGTATAGTTACACTAAAAACAATAATGAAAATCCTTATAAGGATTTTATAAAATACGCACTTTAGCAATTTAATTCAGCACATTTAATAATAGAATTTAATAAGTTCTTTAAACTTATTAAAGAACTTACTGGGTATTTAAAAAATTCCTAGTTGCACCCTGGCTGGTGTGGCTCAGTGGATTGAATGCTGGCCTGTGAATCAAAGGGTGACCAGTTCAATTCCCAGTTAAGGCACAAGCCTGGGTTGTGGACCAGGTCTCCAGTTGGTGGAAACATTGATGTTTCTTTCCCTCTCTTGTTTCCTGCCCCTCTCTAAAAAAATTAAATACATGAAATCTTTTTAAAAATTCCTAGTTTCTACTATTAAGGTTCTTTCAACTGAATAAGTAATGACTAGTTAGGCACATTACTATAGGCTCTCAGGTAAGTCATTTAAATGGAAGAGAGAGTTATGTAGATCCATTTTCTTGATATATGTACATACTGAAAACTGAGGTCCGTAAAAGTGAGAGAAATTGTTGAGAACCAACCATCTACACCATCTACCCATCCATCTAATATTTACTTAGTCTAATTTGTGCCAGACATTGAAATATTCACTAAAGGCAAGTTCCTTCTGTCATTAAACTTATAGTCAAATACATGATTTTCTTGGTTAGATGTTATGATAAACCAGAAATCTAGGTCTTGAAAATCTCAGTCTCTAGATTCCACTCTGAGGTTACTTTAAAATAGAATAAAATAGCCCTGGCTGGTGGCTCAGTGGATAGGCACCGGCCTGCAAACCCAAAGGTCACTGGTCCGATTCCTAGCCAAGGCACATAACCAGGTTGCAAGCCAGGACTCCAGCCAGGTCTCCAGCCAGGTCCTTAGCTGGAGGGAGGTGAAAGGCAACCATAGATTGATGATTCCCTCTCTGCCCCTCTCTCTTCCTTCTCTCTGGAAATAATAAATAAAATCTTTTTAAAAATTAGAATAAAATATAAACTTAAAAACAAAGAATCTCTAAAATACCACACAAGCAATGATATTGTTTTGTTAAAAGTGTGCAGTAACCCTGGCTGGCAGCACCAGTGGATAAGGCACCAGCCTTCTACCCCAAAGTTTGCTGTTTTGATTCTCCAGTCAGGGCACATATAACCAGGTTGTAAGCCAGGTCTCCAGCCAGATCCTTGGCTGGAAGCAGGTGAAAGGCAACCATACATTGATGTCTCTTTCCCTCTCTGCTGCTTTCTGGAAATAATAAATAAAATCTTTTTTAAAAAGCATGCTAAAACCAATGTATCCAATGTAATACCAATGTCCATCCAATGCCAAAGACCACTAGAGTGGAAACGAGTGGAAACATAGATACTGGCCAGGTGATTACAAATGTTCTGAGTGCTGAGTGTTAGTACTGAGAAGTGTAAATTCTCCTGACATCTTAAGAAAGTTTCTATTATATCTTCCTTTCTAGAGGTAGCTAAACTCCATCATTTATGGAAATGTCCCGTTAAAAGGATTTAGATGTAAAGTATGACACTGGTCCTCAATTAGTAGAATACATTATTCTCAAAAGCATAAGTGTTCTTTAGGGCTCTAAATGAACAAGTTGTAAGAGTTTAAGTTTAATGAATATAAACCAGGATTGTAATCTGAAAAACAAATATTTTCATGAAAAGGCAAATACATGTTGTTCACATAATAGAAGCTCTGATTAAAATTAAGATGTGTCCTATTTTTCCAAATATTATATTGACTTTTTATTTTAACAGGGGTAGTGGTCATACCAACAGGTTTAGGACATAGGAGAATGTTCCAATTGATGTTCATTATTATAAATATTGCTTTATTTTATGAAAAATATGCAAATAAATTTAGCTTATTATAGCAGAAATAGAAAGCGAATGTGGCATTAGTCCATTTTAGAACCTAAATTATTGTCTCTTGGTTTTCGAAGTTCTAAAACTTCAGAAATATCAATTCAATTTTACTTTTAAGTTTCTTTCCAAGTCATAAATGCAAAAGTCTTCAAACAGTAGTAACTGCAATGAAATGTCAAAATTCCTGCTCAAGACAAACAGGGTGCAGTGAGTTTTTAAAACAATATTTTGCAACTGTATTTGTGTGTGTGTGTGAATTTCAATATTTCAGTCCCTAGAATACAATAAAATGATACCATGCAAGTTGTATTCCCTTGTTTGACTAAATAGTAAACAAGTTAAAAAATATAGTTTTGCAGTTTTTTTAAATTGTCTAACCATATATAAATTTATATTTTAAATTCTTTTACTACAACTTCACATATTTCATTTCCTAATTCACATTATATTGATACAAGCTATGTTGTCATCAACAGCTAAATGCAGCCAAATAGACTCTAATGATATCATGTAGAAAATGAAATGCCAACTGAAACTTGAACAGCTTCTTATTTTGCATTGCTGAATTTACACTAAAAACTGGAGCCACTTGGTATGCAGCAGCTCCTACCATGATTTAATTCACATTTTAAGAAATGTGCTAACTTATCAACGGTGCCAATTTTTGCAGACATACTACAAAGATGCTGAAGCTACTATCTCTAGTAGAAGAGAAAATCACTAACTTTAACCCACAGGACACTGATCTTTTAAGCACGTCAGTCCAATAAACAGACATCTCCAATTCAACATGCCTGTCTTTGTATTTCATCAGCTAATTTTTCTTACTGCACCAGGATTCGTTAAAAATTTTGGACTCCAAATGTGAATTTCTGTATGTATATATGTGAGTGGGTGTTGTTTTGGAATAGTTTTCTCTTCCAAAAGAACACTTGGTTCCTAAAGTAAACTGAAGATTTTTGTATTCTCTGACTAAATGTATTAGATGCCAGCTGAAACAGATATCTATTTCTACTTCTGAGGTAACAAACACTTGCTGGAAGAGAGTAAGTGAGGACAAGTCTGAAAAATTATATAGAGAGCCTTTATCCCCCAATAGATGGACAGAGGCTTCTGGCACTTTGTATACTTGTATGGAACTTGGTTCTGCATGTTGATTAGCAAACTCCAGGAGGGTTGTCAGTGAAGGATAGAAACCCTAGGCTAAGAAAGATCGTTTTACCATAGTCTTGGCACATAAAAGTCACATTGTACTCTTGGGACATGTGTCTGTGTGCATGAAGAGGAAACATGTAAGACCAGAGACTTTAGCCTGGCAGTGAGGGATAAATATGAATGAAAGAGTATGGGATAGAAAGCCAAAATGCAGACAATTACATTGGTATTTATAGTATTTAGTTAGATATCTAACCACTTCTATCATCTGTGAGAGCAATTGATTTAGTGATAGATTATAAAATTATCTCTGAAAGGAAGCAATCGATTGTAATTCCCTCATTCATGAAATTGTTAAACTGTCTGTCATACATCTATCACAATATTTGTTTCTGGTTATGATAAACTAAATACACATGCATCAAAGTGGTCCAATTATGCTATAGATTAATAGGTTAAAACAAATCAATTAAGTTCATAGTTGTCTCCCTAGTTCCAAACAGGATTCATTTCTCAATCATTTTTCTCTGCCCTTTGAAAGACATGAACTCCCCAGTATTTAGATCCAGCCCAAATCACATTATGAACAACTACTATCCATGAGGTATTTTAACATGTACTCATTCAATTTGCACAGCTCACTTATTAGACATGTTTTTTCTCTTGCTATAGACACTATTTGTGAGAAAAGTAATTGCTTTATGGTCACTTAGCTGGTTGATGGCAGTGGAGACCAGATCTTAGATCTATCTGTTTTTATCATAAAATTGGTGTTTTAATCACTACACTATGCATTTGATTTTTCATGGGAAACATTTTGGAGCTACACCAGAATTTCCACAATCAAAAAAACAAAACAAACAGACAAACAAACAAAAAACTCAAGTTGTAAGAAGATTTAGAAATCATTTAATCAGGTCCTGGCTGGTGGCACAGTGGATAAGACCCTGGCCTGAGAACCTAAATGTCGCTGGTTCGATTCCCAGCCAGGACATATAACCAGGTTGCAAGCCAGGTCTCCAACCAGGTCTGTAGCTGGAGGCAGGTGAAAGGCAACCATATATTGATGTCTCTCTCCCTTTCTGCCTCTCTCCCTTCCCCTATTTCTAAAAAATAATAAATAAATAAACCTTAAAAAAAACATTTAATCAAATATCCTAGCACTGTATTTATCCCTGGTATAACAGACCTAAGTAATAATCACCCAATCTCTGCCTGAATAATCTCAATAACAGGTGGTCACTACTCTATTGTTAAAGTTGTCCTTTCTTTCTTTCTTTCCTCCTTCCTTTCTTTTTTTCTTTTTCTTTCTTTCTTTCTTTCTTTCTTTCTTTCTTTCTTTCTTTCTTTCTTTCTTTCTTCCTTCCTTCCTTCCTTCCTTCCTTCCTTCTTTGTTTTCTTTTCTTTCTTTTTTTTTTTTTTTTTTTTTTTTTTTTTTTTTTTTTTTTTAGGAAATATCATGTCCATTTATTACAAAACTCAATATTTCCAACAATAAGCAAATATATGTCCATACTATTTCCACATTTTATTACTTCCAAATTTAATCTATGAACTCATTGCAAAAAAAGATCACTATGTTAACATAGTTTTGAAAATTATCAAACCAATTTTACAATTGATTTAAAAATACAAGAAACAAGATATTTTAGGACCACAGTGGAATAAAACTAAAATAGCTACAGCATTTTCCCAACCAGATTTTAAACTACAGCATTTGGGGCTATGTGAAATAGTATCCACCCTCTCACCATAGTACATTATCAGAAAACTCATCCTTCTATTCAGCTAAAATCTTTCTACCAGTGGTTCTTACTACTAAATTTTATTTATAAACTCTGGAGAAACACTGGATACGTTTATATCTCCTTCTACTGAGTTATGACATTATTTTTTGGAAGAAAAATATGGGAGTATAAAAACTGCTTCAAGCCCTGGCTGGTGGAAAGGTGCTGGCCTGTAAACCCAAAGGTCACTGGTTCGATTCCCAGCCAGAGCATATAACCAGGTTGCAAGCCAGGTCTCCAGCCAGATCCATAGCTGGAGGTAGGTGAAAGGCAACCATACATTGATGTTTCTCTCCCTCTCTGCCTCTCTCCCTTCCCTTCTTTCTGAAAATAATAAATAAAATCTTTTTTTTTAAAACTGCTTAAAGAATTTTAAAAGCTCTATACACTAGCTTGAAAGTAAAATTATATTTATTTAAGTATATGTATCTATGTTCCTATGCAAATATGGCACCAATGCATTTCAGACAGAATGCATCATTTGTTGTCATCTAACCCAGAAGCAAAGGCCTCAAAAGCACTTGGTATGAATAGCAGTTAGCACAGATAAAATAGTTTAAGATTTCTAAGGTATGGTTATTTCAAGCTTACAAAGTAAGCTGACCTTACTTAACCTATGGGCTTTAAATTAACTATCGGTAAAATAGGAACAATTGGAAAATAATACACTTTTTTACTGACTAAACCTCTAGAAGTCTTTTGGTAAGCCAAAAAAATCAATATTTTACATGAGATGAAGCTATTCCTTGGTCTTGCAAGGATATATACTTTCATTATGTGGTGCAGGTTGTGATTAATTTAGTAAATATTCAGTGTTAAAAACACTGTGCATAACACTTATAGACATGTTTTTATTCTGCATGACAAATATTCATCTCAAAATATAATGTTACATTTATTGTGTTTTAAAATTCAGCCATCTCTTTAATTGTAAATAATTATAACCAGTTAATATAAGCAGGAATTGGAGTACAGATGTTTATATGTCAATATTTTCACTTTTGATAGTGATTTTTTTTTTTTAGGATACACCAATAAACTGCAGAAATATAGTAAATGATATTTCAGTTAATAGTGAATTTCATTTATCTGATATTCTACAGCATCACATATAGACAGACTTCATGCTAACTATAATTTCATGTTAATGTTTTTAAAAAGACATCTAACAGATTTGTAGTCACAGAAAATAGGTATGGGGAAGTAAAGTACAGCTTAGGAAATATAGCAGTTAATACTATATATAATAATAACTATGTATGGGGACAGGTGGGTACTGCAAACAGCGGCAGGGGCACTTTGTAAAGTATATGATTGTCTAACCCTTGTTTGCCTGAAACTAATACAAAATAATATTGAATGTAAATTGTAATTGATAAAAATAAAAGAAAAAAATCAAGTAGAAAAATGTGGAGAACATCTCATAGAGTAAAAGATTCTAAAAGTTCTTTGCAGTTCATTTAGTGTTTCCAGCACCTAGTAAAAATTCAATATATTAGCTATATCAATTAAATAAATTATTTAAACCAATTAACCATATTAAGAAATTTTAAAATGTATATATGCATTCCTTGTAGAAACCAGGTAACTTAAAGTATTTAAAATGTATAAGTATTTTTTAAAAGATTTTATTATTTTTAGAGAGAGGGGAAGGGAGAGAGGCAGAGAGGGAGAGAGACATCAATGTATGGTTGCCTTTCACTGCCTCCAGCAACAGACCTGGCCAGAGACCTGGCTTTCAACCTGGTTATGTGCCCTGGCTGGGAATTGAATCAGTGACCTTAGGGTTCGCAGGCCAGGGCCTTAACCACTGTGCCACCAGCCAAGGTATAAGTATTTTTATTAATGGTTTAAATTCAACTAATTTCATTAAAATAGATTCAGAGTGACTTATTTTTATTCATCTGTACTATTAAAACTGCATCGAAACCCTTTTTCCCCAGCTTGAGAAATAGGATAGTAATATCTCTAACAATAACATTTGTTGAGCTCTTACTTTGTATGTGGCACTATTTTAATTGATTTGCAATAATTAACTCATTTAATCTTGGTAACAACACTATTCAGAAGTTATTTTTACTATTTCCAATTTTAGATGAGAAAGCGGTGGCCCATGAAGTTGAGCTACTTCTTCAGGGTCACAGCCAGGTAGTGGATTCTGATCCAGGAAGCCTGGCTCCAGGTTCACCTCAGCCACTAAGCAATATCTCCTGTCACATGTGACAGTGCCTCACCCACAGCAGACACTAAAATCATTGTTCAACTAACAGGTCCTAAGTGAAAAGAATAATTTATCAGACACTGTGTCCAAAATGTGATGTGATGACATAGCTAGACCCCTTTCAGGATTGGAGCACTTGAGCAAAGCAGCTCAGTTCAAAGATGTATCTTGCAGTTTTGACTCTGACTGGAGCGAAAGACATAGTAGTGTGGCCCTTGTCCCCTGAATCAGGTTTGTAGGCTGTGCACAAAAATGCAGCCACTCTGTGCTTCAGTTTCCTCATTTATAATGTGGGCAAGATGATGATAAAGTTGGTGGTAGTGGTGGTAGCCACGCCATGGTGTTAATGTGAAGATTGTATGTCTGGCTTAATATAAACACTCTGGAAGTCTTTCTAACTAAGCTATTATTGCCATTTCTACAGTTCAACTTCTTTCCCTGACTCCTTTCTTAGTACACAATTACTCCAGGCCAGGAAGTCTTTTATTCAAGCAAAAAAGATATTATTTGGGCTGATTTTCCTGTCCTGTAAAGGTTGGAATCTGTATCTGTTTATTCTCATTAGACATCGTCAAGCCTTGCTAATTCCAAGAGAGAGGGAGGAAAATCAGATGCAAATTTTCATATGCTAAAATGCCCTTGAAAATAAGTTCTGTTGCCTATTTTCTCCACCTAACCCAAACTCTGCTTTCAGAAGCATTGTTTACAGAGAGAACAGCACAGTTTTGGATAGGGGGTGAGCAAACTGCTTTCTTCCATGCAATATCTGAGATAACTGAGGAACAATACCCCAGACTCTCATAGTTTTGACAGCCAGTACCAGCTGCCTCCTGCTTTCATCTCAGGCCTTACAGGATGCACATGGCAAATATATGCTTTTTTATTTTTAAGGTTTTATTAATTATTCTTGGAGAAAAGTGCAGTGAGGGAGGAAGAAAGGGAGAGAAACATCAATGTATGGTTGCTTTTCACCAGCCTCCAGCTACGGACTTGGCTGGAAACCTGGCTTGCAACATCATTATGTCCCTGACTGGGAATCAAACCAGCGACCTTGGGTTCAAAGGCTGGCACCTTATCCACTGAGCTACCAGCCAGGGCTAAGCAAATATATTCTGAAACAAGTTTCCCTAGGACATTATACTCTCCCCAAGGAATATCTCCTTCCATATAGTGTAACTTCTGGATCAAATTAATACCAACTTTTTAAATTCAAATGTAAAACAAATGAGAAGGAAAACTGTTCCCAGAATAATGATGCCCTTCCTTGACCCGCACACACGCTTGTTCTAACCTTGGCTCTGTAACTATAAAAATGTATGAAATAATTCATTTTCTAACTCCATTCCCTGTATGATCAGAAATATTGTAGATTTTTAACAGGATGTTCTTTTCTACTCAATTACTACCATTTGCATGACAGGATGCAAATAGATTTATGGAAGCATGACACAAAATTAATATTTAAAAGAGGAAAGAATGAGCAATTGCTTCCCACCCCCATCCCCAGTCCCTTTAGAATCCACAGAGAAGAAAAGACACAGTGAATGCACAATGCATATAATTATAAAATGAAGATGTTGAGATTCTGAGCCTTTGCAACAGAGGCAGTGGGCTAATGCACAATACTCTTGTTTAACTTAATTGCTTGACTCTCTGCAGGCATGCTTCCCTCTTAGAGTCAACGCTTTATGCAGCAATGACCTTTCCAAATGAGTTCACAAGCATCGGTTCACAGTAGGAGCTGAGCAGTGAAGTGTAGCTGCAAGTGTACGGCTATAGAGACTTGAGTGTGACTGGTGCTATCACTCGCTACTCCTGTGAAATGAGGTTAATAATTTCATCTCTTGGAGCTCCAGTAAGATCATCTGTAAAATGTGTACACTAAAACTTTTCCCCTAGGATTCTAGAAAATAAGGCACTGTAGTTTAGCACTAAACTTAGCACATAATATAACCGCACAATATGGTGCTTATTAATATAGCCACTAAATAGTACATACAAATTATATAGTAACTATGCTAGCTACTGAGTAGGGCAATGTTTTTGTTAAAATGGGAAAACAAGAATTTTAAGGCTCACCTTCAGTTGTTAGAGCACTATTTCTTTCCCTTGGTTGGCAGGGAAAGGCTCCATCCTTTATTAGAACCATAGGCGTTGGTTTTATTAGAGGTAATTATGGAATGAATAACTCAAACAATGTGCTGCCTTCCCTCTGTAGTGTGTATAATACTTTACAAACCATACACACATATGAACTGGTAGCCCACTTCTGCCAGCTTTCAAGAATTATGCTTTTTAAAAACTTCCCAATTGAATGGCTCCAGATCTTCATTTTACATAATCTCAGAAATCTGTGCCTTCCACAAGATTTAAGAGGGCACTAGGAATGCATATGTTCTACTTTCCTTCCTCTTTATATTCCTGATTTCCTCACACAGTCTCACTTGCAGATGCTGCCTGCTGGCTGCCCTGCTTTGCGCCCCACCCCCACATTCCCTCTGCCTAGTTCCTCACCTCCCCCATTCCTAAGAATGATATCCAAACATAAGATAGAATATATAGGGTGAGGATATAGGTTATAGCCCCCAAAAGACTAGGTTTACATATTGGACATCTGATTTAAAACTTCTTCCTGTAGGCTATGTTCTCTGATACTTTTCTTTCTTGTATTGTCTCATTTTATTCTGTGCTGTCCTGCTCTGCCCTGCCCCGATTTGTCTTATCCTATCTTATCTTAAAATTTGCTATTCTATATTATGCTTAGTGAAATAAGCCAGTCAGTGAAGGACAGGTATCATATGTTCTCACCCATTACGGGACAATAATGAGCAAAACTAACAACAAGCAAAACAGAACCAAGTGTATGAATACAAGGAATAGGCCTGCAGTGGTAAGGGGGAAAGGGGTTGAGGGGAGGGGGGAGGCAGAGGCAAAGAAGGGGAGCAGCTTAGACAAGAACCTAGTATAAAGGAACCATGGACATGGACAACAGGTGGGATTGACTTTGGGGGGAAAGGGTGGGTGGGGAGGGGAACAGAAGGGAGCAAAAAAGGGATGGATGTAATACAACAACAATAAAATTTAAAAAAAAATTTTGCTATTCTATTCCATTTAATTTTACTGTATTCTAGTCTGTTTTTAAAATGCTGAAGTTATCATCATACTGATTTCACAATTCCCCTACTTATGCAAGCGATTTAACACAGTATTCTAGACCTCCTATATCTATCTAGGTTAGGGGTCGCAGTATAGAGCCTTGATTTTCAAGCTAAATATGTTATCTGTCTTTAAAACTTCATATTGCCAATACCATTTATTGAATAAACTAGCTTTAGCGCATTATATGTGCTTGCTTCCTCTGTCAAGTATTAATTGACTATAAAGGTGTGGGTTTATTTCTAGGCTCTTTATTCTGTTCCATTGATCTATGTGTCTGTTTTTATGCCAGTTCTATGCTGCATTGATTATTTTGGCCTTTTGGTATAACTATAGTTTGACATTAGGTAGTATGATCCCTCCACCTTGTTCTTCTTTTTCAGGATCACCATTGCTAAGTATCTTGATAGGAATTGCATTGAATCTATAGATTGCTTTGGGTAGTATGGGCATTTTAATGATGTTAATTCTTACTATTTATGAAAACTATGTGTTTCCACTTATTTGTATCTTCTTCAGTTTATTTCTTCAGTGTCTTATAATTTTTTGAGTACAGGTATTTCACATCCTTGATTAGATTTATTCCTAGGTATTTTATTCTTTTTGAAGCAGGTATAAATGGGACTATTTGAAAATTTTCCCTTTCTATCATTCTAGATAGAAATGATAGAAACTATCATTCACTATTGGCATACAAAACTGCAGCTGCAAACTTGACATTGCTTGTAGCAATTTTTATCTGATACATCTTTTCAGGCAAAGGGAACAAAAGAAAAAATAATATCAAATGGGACCGAGGGAAAACTAAGTGAGAAAATCACCGCCACACCCTGAACTTGTTCCTTAGTTCTTGCTTTACTTTCAAGAGGTGAATTCAAGTGAGAGGCAACACAGTAGTGGATATGAAATAGTGAGTTTACTTATGAAACACATATGAGCATGAGGCTCCAAGCAGATGTCTGGCTAGTGTGAATGTCCCACCCATCTATAGAGGAAATTGAGTTGTTAGTAAGATTGTTTTATACACTTCAGCCAAAGCTCAAGTGGGCATTCAGCTAATCTAAGTGTTCTGGCTATTTGGGTTAAGGGGGTTTATAACTTAGTCGGCTTCTAGGTTCCCCCTCCTTCTTCCTCTTCTAAACCTTAGGAATAATGTACAGCTACACAGGCTTTCTTTCTCATCTAGGAAAGGCTCTTTGTTTTTGCTAGTGAAATTGCTACAGAGGCTCCCTTCCCCAGCAGAGAATCTCAAAGACTCCCCTCTTCCTGTGTTATCCCTGCTTGTGATGTTCTGAACCCCAACAATCTTATGCAATCAGGCTCAGGACTGCTGGGTTAATGGGTGAGACATGTATCCCTCCTCCTCTTTCTCCCTGACTTAGTTTACTAACTATCCCACTTGGCACTATTTCAAACTAAAAAGGTTTTGCACAGCAAAGGAAAACATCAACATAATAAAAAGACAACCCACTGAATGAGAGAACATAATTGCCAATGATAAATCTGGTAAGGGTCTAATATCCAAAATTTATAAAGAATTTATAAAACTCAATGCCAAAAAAAAAAAAAAGAATAATCCAATTAAAACTGGGCAAAGGACCTGAATAGACACATGTCCAAAGAGGACATAGAGATGGCCAACAGACATATGAAAAAAGGCTCAATGTCACTATTCACCAGAGAGATACAAATTAAAACCACAATGAGATTCCACCTCACACCTGTCAGAAAGGCCATCTTTAACAAATCAATAAACAACAAGTGCTGGCCATGATATGGAGAAAGAGGAACCCTTTTGTAGTGTTAGTGAGAATGCAGGTTGGTGCAGCCACTCTGGAAAACAGTACGGAGATACTTCAAAAAATGAAAAATGGAAATGCCTTTTTACCTAGCTTCTGAAAATTTATCCTAAGAAACCCAAAACACTCATTCAAAAGAACAAAACAACCCTATATTCATTGCAGCATTATTTACAACAACCAAGATATAGAAGCAGCCCAAGTGTCCATCACTAGATGAGTAGATAAAACAACTGTGGGACATTTACACAATGGAACACTATTGAACTGTAAAAATGGAGAAAATTTTACCCTTTGGGGGGATGGATCTGGAGAACATTATACTAAATGAAATAAGCCAGAAAGAGGGAAACAAATACCGTATGATGTGTGAAAACTAATTAACTAGTTGAACTAATAAGCAAGAGAGAGATACATAGGAGTAGAGCAGGCTGACAGCTCTCAGTGATGGAGGTGAGCGGGTAAAGGGTTCAAGCAAACAGGGAAAAAGACTCATGGACATGGATACCTGTGTGGTGATTGCAGAAGTGGGGGCTATAAAGGAAATATATGATAATGTAAAAAAATATATTAAAAATTAAATTTTAAAACTTGCATTGCTCCTCTCCTAGGATTTGAAACTAAATGATAATTTAACTTGCACATATATTTTTCTTCCTGTTACACATATTATTTCATTTAATCTGTATAGCAACCTTATGAGTTATAGAGAACAGAAATTTATAGATTGCTACGTCTTTTAAAAATAAAAAAAATAAAAATAAGAAACTGAATCTTAAATAAGTTGAGTGATTTTCTAAGGTCACAAAGAGAGTGATTGAATCTGCTAGTAGACAGCCTTATTTACATTTATTTCCTACACAGGTCACTGCTTTTACAAAAGTGGTAGAATATCACCTACACTTGAATCATTTGGATAAACAGTACTTGCTAAAGAAATAAAGATTCTGGAGACCTAGAAAGATGGTGACAGAGTAGAGGGCAGTGCTGACCGTGTTCTCCAGATAAGGTAGGGAGCACGGGATGTCTGCAGGTCCCTGTGAATTGGAGCAGTAAGCATCTTGACTCAGTGGTGCATAGCCCAGAGGCTGCAGAGACCTGCAGGAGAGCAGGCAAGACAGTTCTGAACTGGCCAGCCAGTGGGCTGAGATCAGCTCTGGGCAGTGGTAGCTCTGCCCAAAGGGGCAGCTCTGACTGGAGACAGCTTCAGACTCCCCAGTGAATAGAAATCTGAGCAGTGAAGTGTGGACAGTGAGTACAAACTCCAGAGGGAATGAGGAATTAAGCTCCTGCAGGAGAGGGACTGTGTGAGAGCTGTGCTCTGGGGGCTGAGAGAGGGGAAGACCCCCACCCCACCCCGGGGGCCATAGGTAGAGGAGGAGAGAACTGCAGGGAGCAGGAGCAGGGGAGCAGGTAAGTGCACTGGCTGGAGCAACAAGAGGGATGCAAATTGTGCCACTCGGGGAGAAAGTAAGCCCAACACCGTGAACCCACACTTGGGAACCCACAGGCTCCCAAGAAAACTCAAAACTATGCGCCAGGAACTTGCTGCTGGTGCAACTGGTGTGTCCATTGCAGGCAACGAAAACCTCCTACAAGAGCTGGAGGGGGAGTGGTAGTCTTCAAGGGCAGACTGCAATGCTGGCTCCCTGGGGAGCCAGGCTCACATTGCAGAGGCAGCAGTGAAAACCTCCTCAAAGAGTTGGACTGCATGGAGAGCTAGCCATACCCAGCAACAACCTGCAGGCCCCCAGGGAGCCAGGCACTCTTTGCAGACAGGGGCTACCTCCTTGAAGAGCTGAAAGGGGAGGGTTAATCATTACAGGAGCAAACGAAGCAGGCCACCCCCCCCAGTTGGAGCCAGGTGCCCATCACAGACAGAAACCTCCTCAGGAGCTAGAAGGAGAGGAGCAGCCACCTACACCACATAAGAACCCTTCAGGTCTTCACACAGAACCAGTGAGAGAAGGGAGGGCCCCAAAATGCCAGCAGTGCAGGAATCCAGCTAGACTACTGGAGGCTCAGCCTACCGGGGGACTGGCACTCAGAATCAGCCCTGACTGTGACAGCCATAGGGCCTGCCACTCCAAGACCACACAGCTTGATTTTAGACTACAGAGACTTGAGTAAGAAAAAGAGGCAGACTCAGGAAATGGATTGCTGATTGCTCCTAATCTCAAGCACTTGAGTTACACAGAGAGCTACATGAACTATTAATCCCTAACATATCCTTTTCAAAAGTGACTTCCAACCTTCACAATCAGTGCATTTTAAGCAAATACTTTTTTTTATCATAGTGTATCCCAATTCCCATATTTTCACTCCTTCCTTATCTCAATCTGCCTAATTACCCAAAATGCTCCTCCTACTCTTATTTTAAAGCCTACTCATTCTCCTGCTACAACTCATTCCCAGTATTTAATGTAAGTATTCCTGCCCTCCCCAGCCCCTTAAACCCTTTTCTTTTTTGGGGGGGGAGGTGCACTACTAGGGACTACACATTCCTTTTTTCTACTAAAAACAAATGGATCCTGGCTCCACCTGGACCAATCAGTGCTCATTAAGGGTGGACAGGGAGGTAGATGCGGCAACTATGTGCATAGGCTTATACTGTTCACTGACACTTGAGGCATTCTGATCTTCCCCATCCTCATTTCTATATGAGATAAATTGGCTTTCTCTCACATATCCTCACTATCTTTGCTACTCCTTTGCGCCCTTCAAAATTATCTATACTTTGGACAACTTAATAATTATTCCTCTCATATCCCAGCCTTATCATATCTGTATCCCTATTAAGACTGGCTCAGTTGCAGATGAGGGTGTGAATAAAAGTGGGGGGTTACCTTGAAGGGTATTGATATATAGCTAGGTTCATAGGCAGTCGAAAGGGGGATTAAAGGAGAAGGACATCTCTGAAGGTGTGGGTATTTTGCCTGGACTAGTGGTTCTGTTTTAGGAGCAGCTCAAACAGTGTATGAGATGGGATAGAAGGAGTATCTCTTAATCACCCAACTGGAGAAAAAGGAGCAACACATACAACAACTGCAGCCCAAGTTAATGACATAAAGGCCAACCCAAGAGCAACAAGTTGAGGAAATCTGGGAGACTGCAACACTGAACTCCACAAATCTCCTAACACAGAAGAGAATGCCACAAAAGCAAGGAATCAAAGTAGATTAATCCAAGGCAAAAACAAGCAACAACAGACATTCAAAATGGAGGAAAAAAGAATCAGTCCATCACCAAAAGGAAAGGAAAAATCCCCAGAAATATCACTAAATGAAACAGAGGAAAGCAAACTATCAGATATGGAATTCAAAATAATAATGCTAGAGAAAATCAACGAGCTCAGCCAGCTCAAAGAAAACTACAAACAACTCCAGAGGAACTACGAAGAACTCCAGGGAAGTTACAAGGAACTTATTGAGAACAACACCAGCATTAAAAAGGACATTGCAACTATCAGTAAGAGCCAGAAGGAAATGAAGGATACAATTTCTGAATTGAAGAATACAGTAGAAGGAATCAAAAGCAGGCTAGTGAAAGCAGAAGATTGGATCAGCAAGATGGAGGACAACATAGAAAAATATTCCAAGGCAGTATAAGAAATGAAAAAAGGCTGAATAAGAATGAAGAGGTTTTAAGAGAGCTGCAGGACAACATGAAACACAATAATATCTATATCATAGGGATACCAGAAGGAGAAGAGAAACAAGGAATGAAAAACCTGTTCAAAAAAGTAATGATAGAAAACTTTCCTAACATGATGAGTGAAAACATTACTCAAGTTCAGGAAGCACAGAGGGTCCCAATGAAGATGAATCCAAACAGACCCACTTCAAGACACATTATAATTAAAATGGCAAGTTTCAAAGACAAAGATAGAATCCTAAAAGCATTAAGAGAGAAACAGTAAAATAACATATAAAGGGGCTCCCATAAGGTTATCAAATGATTTATTCAACAGAAATAATACCAGCCAGGAAGGAATGGCAAAAAATATTCCAAGTAATGGGAAACAAAAGCCTGCAACCAAGAATATTCTACCCAGGAAGACTCTCCTTTGAAACGAAATAAGGAGTTTCCCAGACAAAAGAAGACTAAAAGAATACATCTATGCCAAACCAGCATTGCAAGATATGCTAAAGGGACTGATTAAAAAAAAAAAAAAAATGAAGAAATAGAGAGAGACAGAGAGGTGCACAGATACAAAAGGAGAAAATGACAATAAATAAGTATCAATCAATGATAATCTTAAATGTAAATGGATTAAATGAACAATCAAAAGACATAGAGTAGTTGAATGGATAAGAAAACATGATCCATATGTACGCTGTCTTCAAGAGACCTACCTCAGAGAAGAAGATCGACACAGATTAAAAGTGAAGGGATGGAAAAATATATATCAAGCAAATGGACATGAAAAAAAGGCTGAAGTAGCAATATTTATTTCAGACAAAATAGATTTTACGATGAAGGCCATGAAAAAAGACAAAGAGGGACATTTCATAATACTTAAGGGAATAATCCATCAAGAACATATAACTGTGGTAAACATATATGCACCCAACATAGGAACTTCCAAATATATAAGGAAAATCTTGCAGGAATTCAAGAAGGATATAGACAGCAACACACTAATTATAGGGGATTTTAATACCCCACTATCAACAATGGACAGATCTTCCAAGCAAAAAATCACCAGGGATGTTGTGGCATTGAATAACACTCTAGAGGAAATGGACCTAACTGATATGTACAGAACATTGCACCCCAAAGAAGGAAAATACACATTCTTATCAAATGCACATGGAACATTCTCTAAGATAGACTACATGGTAGGTCACAAGGCAAGCCTCCACAAGTACAGTAAAATTGAAATCATACCAAGCGTCTTCTCAGATCACAATGGATTGAAACTAGAAGCCACTCTTAAGGGAAAAAACTAAGAACACTCTAACTCATGGAGACTGAATAACATGCTTTTAAGTAAGGAGTGGGTTAACAATGAGATCAAAGATGAAATCAGAACGTTTCTGGAAACAAATGGCAATGAATACACAATAGTCCAAAACCTATGGGACACAGCAAAGGCAATCCTCAGAGGGAAATTCATAACAATACAGGCCTACCTAAAAAGGTCAGAAGAAGCTTATAAAAACAACCTAACCATAAAGCTTCAAGAACTTGAGGAGCAACAACAAACAAAGCCCAGAGCAAGTAGAAGGAAGGAAATCATCAAGATCAGAGCAGAACTAAATAACTTAGAGACACAAACTACAATTTGAAGAATCAACAAGTCCAGGAGCTGATTCTTTGAAAAAAATAAATAAAATTGACAAGCCTTTAACCAGACTCATCAAGAAAGAGAGAGAGAGGACCCAAATAAACAGAGTTAGAAATGACAGAGGAGAAATAACAACTGGTACTTCAGAAATACAAAGGATTGTAAGAAATCACCACAAACAACTTCATGACAAGAAATAGGACAATCTAGGTGAAATGGACACATCTCTGGAAATGTGTAATCTATCAAAACTGAACCCAGAAGAAGTAGAAATCCTGAATAGGCCATTAACAATTAGTGAAATTGAAAAAGTAATCAAAAATCTCCCAAAGCACAAGAGCCCCGGACCAGATGGATTCACAGGTGAATTCTACAAAACATTTAGAGAAGAACTGACTCCTATCCTTCTTAACCTGTTCCATAAAATCCAAGAGAGGGAAGACTCACAAACTCTTTCTATGAGGCCAACATTATTCTAATCACAAAACCAGGTTAAGACACTACTAAGAAAGAAAACTATATGCCAATATTTCTGATGAACATAGATGCTAAGATTCTCAACAAAATATTGGCCAACCAGATCCAGCAATACATTAAAAAGATCATACACCATAATCAAGTGGGTTTCATCCCAGGGATGCAAGGATGGTACAACATTTGTAAATCAATAAATGTAATACACCACATCAATAAAATGAAGACAAAAACCATATGATCATATCAATAGATGCTGAAAAAACATTTGACAAAGTCCAGCAACCATTTATGATAAAAACACTCAGCAAAATGGGAATAGAAGGAGCATACCTCAACATAATAATGGCCATATTGAGAAACCTGAAGCCAACATCATACTCAATAGGCAAAAACTAAAAGCTTTCTCTCCAAGATCAGGAACAGGAAAAGGCTGTTCACTTTCTCCATTTCTGATCAACATCGTTTTGGAAGTTCTAGCCATAGCTATCAGAGAAGAAAAAGGAATCAAAGGCATCCAGATTGGAAATGAGGAAGTCAAACTGTCATTATTTGCAGATAATATGATAGTGTACATACAAAACTGGATAGGCTCCACCAAAAACATAGGTGACCTAATAAGCAAATTTATCAAAATAGCTGGATATAAAGTCAATATCCAGAAATCAAAAGCATTTTTGTATACCAATAATGAAACATCAGAGATAGAAGCTAGAAAACAAATCCTATTTACTATAGCAATAAGAAAAATAAAGTACTTAGATATAAACTTAACCAAGGAGGTAAAAGACCTACACTCAGGAAACTACAGAACATTAAAGAAAGAAATTGAGATACAAATAAATGGGAGCATATACCATGTTAATGGATGGGAAGAAATAACATCATTAAAATGTCCACACTCCCCAAAGCAATCTATAGATTCAATGCAATCTCAATTAAAATACCAATGACATATTTCACAGATAAAGAAAAAAATACTTCAAAATTTATATGGAGTCAAAAATACCCACAAATAGCCACAGTAGTCTTGAAAAGAAGAATGAGGTAGGAGGAATCACAATACCAGGCACCAAACTATATGACAAGGCTACTGTTATCAAAACTGTCTGGTACTGGCACAAGAATAGACATATAGATCAATGGAACAGAATAGAGAGCCCAGAAATAAACCCAGGACTCTATGGTCAATTAATATTCAACAAAGAGTGAAGGAACATCAAATGGAGTAAAAACAGTTTCTTCAACAAATGGTGTTGGGAGAACTGGACAGCAACATGCAAAAAAATAAAACTAGACCATCAACTTACACCATACACCAGAATAAACTCAAGATGGATAAAGGATTTAAACATAAGCAGTGCCACCATAAAGGTCCTGGAGAAAAATATAGGCAGTAAACTTTTGGATAGCCTATGCAGAAATATGTTTACTAATACTTCTCCAAGGGCAAAGGAAATAAAAGAACAAATCAACAAATGGGACTATATCAAATTGAAAAGTTTCTGTTCAGCTAAAGGAAACACCTGCAAAATTAAAAGGGAACCACTGTATGGGAAAACATATTTGCCAATGATACCATAGACAAGAGTTTGATATCCAAAATATATAAAGAACTAATGTGACTCAACACCAGGGAGACAGACAGCTCCATGAAGAAACAGACAAAGGACCTGAACAGAGAATTCACTGAGGAAGACATACAAAGGTCCCATAGTCATATGAAAGAATGTTCAACATCACTAGCCATCAGAGAGATGCAAATTAAAACCACAATAAGATACCACCTCACCCCTGTCAGAATGGCAATCATCAACAAATCAACAAACAACAAGTGTTGGCGAGGATGTGGGGAAAAGGGAACCCTGATACACTGTTGGTGGGAATGCAGGCTGGTGCAGCCACTATGCAAAACAGTATGGAGTTTCCTTAAAAAACTAAAAATGGAACTGCCTTTTGATCCAACAATTCCACTACTAGGACTGTACCCCAAGAATCCTGAAACACCAATTCATAAGGACCTATGTACCCCATATGTTAATAGTAGCGCTATTTATAATAGCCAAATGCTAGAAATAGCCTAAGTGCCCATCAGTGGATGATTCGATCAAAAAACTTTGGTACGTTTACACAATGGAATACTACACAGCAGAAAGAAAGAAGGAACTCCTACCCTTTGCAACAATATGGCTGGAACTAGAAAGTACTATGCTTAGTGAAATAAGCCAGTCAATGAAAGGCAAATACCGTATGATCTCACCCATTTCAGGACAATAATGAACAAAACAAACAAGCAAAACAGACCTAGATACATGACTACAATGAATAGATCTCCAGTGGGCAGAGGGAAGGGGGTAGGTGGGAAGGGAGAGGAGGGTGCAAAGAATGGGAGCAGTATAGCTGAGGAACTAGTACAGAAGAACCATGGACATGGACAACAAATGGAATTGACTTTGTGGGGAGTGGGTGAGTGGGGAAGGGGACAGAGGGAAAGAAAAAGGGAATGGATGTAATAAAACAACCATAAAACTAAATTAAAAAATAAATAAATAAAGATTCTGGGCTTCACCCTGATCCACAGAATCAGAATCTTTAGGACTGGGTATGGGAACATGTACTTTTAAAGTGTTCCCAGATAACTGATATAAGCCTAACTAAGTGGATCATTATCCTAGAAGTTCTAAGTTTTCCTACGGAGGTGGGGGTGGGGAGGGATTAATTTAAGGACTTGTGGTAACATAGAATTGGACCCCATTGAATTGGACCCTAAGAGTCTTCTAGTAGCTAAGATGATAAATAAACGTGTTTTAAACAGTTTTTGTTTGTTTGTTTGTTTGACTATATTAATTTGGTTCTAAATCTCCCAGCATCTGAGCAAAAGAAGGAGGGTCTATTGCATTTTCATTATCTAAGCAGCGCTCACAGTGACTGCTTATGCATATGGTCAAGGATAGAGAAAGTTGAGCAGGTTGGAACTCACTTTACACATCTCTAACCCTACATCGGCATAATCATATAATTACAATAAAAATGTCAGTAAGTATTTGCTGCATATCTATCAAGGGAAACAGATCTTCTTTCTTAATTTTCATGAAACTCTTAGGATGTATTCTCTTTTATATGGACAAGAACACTGAAATTTAGAAATTTTGAGCAAATTGTCCAGATAAGTGTCTAAAAAACTGGGATAAAGTCCTAGATAGAATTTCCAGAGCCTATGCTCTGTTGACTATCAGATAAATAAGTGAAGTAATCATGACACACAAGCAACAGTCCTCTGGGAAGAAACATTAAAGCAAGGTTAAGGAAATGGAGAGGAGGAACAACATATGAGAAAAACAAGTTGAATTGGCCATTGCTTACCAGGAAGAGGCAGTGCATAGTTCCTCTGCTGGGAGATCAGTATTGGTTCGAGCTGACCCAAGACAGATCTCTAATGTATCTTTTGTTCCTACTAACATGCCACAGTAAGTCAGGTAAGACCCACAGTAACAGAGGTAATGGTTTTCTTTAGAAATATGAAGAAACTCAGACAGTGCTATCAGTTATAAAAGGTAAAACAAGAGGGCTTTATAATTACTTGCTCTTTGACAGGCTCAGATTAATATTCCTCACCAATCAGTGGACTCACTAGTATTCACACGTTATATAATATTATGTGAATATGTTTATTTGAAAAGGAAACTGTTTCATTTCGGACAAACTGTACATTAAGATAATTCCTACTATTGCCTCCATGATCAATTTCTGAGACTTCTGTTCTATGTTCATTAGAAATCCTTGAGGTTGACATTGTTTTGTGTGGCTTTAAGCAGATGAACACTTAAATACTTCATTAGGTAATAATTAGTATGTAATTAAAATATATGAGGCAATATTTATGTACATACAATCCCTGTCCCAAAAGTATTGGCTGCAAACTTGTTTTGATTATTTTGACACTGGCTCGATACTTTTAGGACCAAAAGCTAGGGATTTTTTGGTACTCTTTTGTACTGAGCTTTCAGCTTTCTCTCCTATAAAGAACTTAGATTCCTGGATTTGGCTCCCAAACCAAAATGAGATCTGAAAGGTAAGTTCAACATTATATGATCTGCTATTTGAGGTTTTAAAAAATATTTTATTTATTTATTTTTAGAAAGAGGAAAAGGGAAGGAGAAAGAAAGGTCCGTAGCTGGAGGCAGGTAGGTGAAAGGCAACCATCCATTAATGTATCTCTCCTTTTCTTCCTCCCTCCCTGCCCTTCCTCTGAAAATAATGAATATTTTTTTAATAATAAAATAATTAGACAAAGATATACAATGACCTATTATTTGCAAAGCCATTGGCACAATGGTCAGCGCCAAGTAATTGTTGAGAAAAGTTTCTTTCCTTTCCAAACCCAGACCCTTCTCTGTTATATGAGCTATGCCTTCCCCTTTGTCTTGTGTTTTTCTTCTAGTCCAGATGCACATGATGTTCCCTGCATTGCCTTTATCTCCAACTAGGAGATATTTTCAAAGTTGCCCTTTTGGGGAAGAAAGCTCAAAGGGGAAATATTTGTTGTAACTATGTTCACTAGATATAAACATGTATTTTCTGTATTTGCTCTTTGAGTAAATAAAGATGACTATAATCCCTGGTAGTCACGTGAGTCATCAGGAGCAAAATCACCCATTCACTTCTCTTCTATCTTATAATAGTAGTAATTCTAACTCCCCAAGAAAATATGTTATAAAGTAAGCTGTGAAATACAGGTGCTTTACATGATTAGAAGTTCTACTCACTGAGAGCAAAGGGCATGTTGTTAAAGGATTGACTAGAAATAAGTGTCCATTCCTTTTTCTTAGGATTTGGTTTGGTTTCAGATGCTGTCTCTCTGCTCTGAGTACCATCTACTGCTGTTTACTTTATTCTTTCTCTATGTTGCTTTCTAAGAGGAACCAAGGTAAGATGAGCACCAAAGTCAAATGGCACCATGCCTCTGAAGCTGACATCAAGCACTTTCAGTGGTCCTCAGGAAACAGCATTACTTTGTTCTGTTTAAGGTCTGAGATGTGAAATCTGCCAAGGCACCTGCCATTTCCTACAACTCTCTAATCTTCCTCTTTGCTAGCTATCTAGTTATCTGGCAACATCATCACACTAGCTGCTTGGTTTACACCTTACCCACTCTTGTAATGTAAAAAGACAAGGGAATGTCCCCAAAGATACAAACTTAGTCTCATCTTATTTTATTTTCAATGTAATTTTCCTTGGAACAAATTCTTTTCCATGCTCACAAGAAAAGAGACTATCTTTTTGCCTCCTAAGTAAGTATTTTACATTATAATTGTCCAGATGTTCAATATGCCAACTGACACTTTCTTTGTTTAACGACTAATCTTAAGATCATTGTTTAAATGGCACATGCTGTAGTACATACTCCCATTCAGTTACCTATTTATTTTATTCATTTAAATAACATTTATTGAGTTCTAACTGTGAATCACACACTATGATAGATACTGTGAGAACCAAAAAGAATAGAATGCTTTTATTTGAGAAAAGAAGTAGGGAAGATAAACTCACAAAGACATAAAGTGGAATTGACTTTGTTGGGGAGTAGGTGGGTGGGGAAGGGGACAGAGGGGAGTAAAAAGGGGATGGATGTAATACAACGATAAAATTAAATTAAAAAAAAGAATACAACATGTTCAATCCTACGGTAGAAGTGTAAGCCAGATGTCCTGGGAACACAGAGAGATTCCTGTCTAAGTCTAAGTTGGGGAGTATGAGATTTCACAGAGGAGGAGGATATATTTTAGGTCACATAGTATGTGCAGAGAAGAGGTAAGAATAACATTCTTTTTTTTTTTTTTTTTTTAAGATTTTATTTCATTATTTTTAGAAGGAGGGGAAGGGAAAGAAGCAGAGAGGGAGAGAGACATTCTTAAAGAAGGAAATGTGAAAAGATTAGTGTAGCTGAAAAAAAGGGAGATTGGTAGGGGAAGACCCGGACTAGTGATTGCAAATGTCACTTGGATCAGAATGTAAAAAAATTAATTGTAATTAATAACTGGAATTAATTGCCTAAGTATTGGATGATCAATAGAAATATGGCTGAAAGCTAAGAGCTGGATCTGGGCTGCAGAAGCAATCCCTATCTTCCAACAGTAGGAAAATCTGCAACATTCTGATAAAATCTGGGAGCCATAACCCCACTCTAAAAATGACCTCCTGTTGGTCTGGGCGAGGGGTGGAGGATTAGGGGGCGGGGAGTGGGTGGATGGGTCTGCTAAACACAGAGGTAGGTGGTGACAAAAAGGAATGCAGATGAAGGGGCTTGGAAGGAAGCTCAGCTGGGGAGGGCAGGGAGAAGATTAGGCCCTAAGAAGTGAAAAGCATTCAGGGTTTCTCAACCTGTTCCAGTGTTAACCTTCCCTTTCAGAGTTAAAGAATAAAGACAAGAACTTGTGACTACAAAGTTCCCACTTGTCATTGATCTCTTTTGCTTCTCTCCTCTTCTTCTTTCTGTGGAAAATGTAGCTAGTTTGAGGCTAGTCCACCAGAGAGAGAAAAAGAAGGATGTCCCTGATGAGCAAAGGATGTGTACAAATGGGAGTCTGCTTGTGTTGAGTGTTCTTATTTGTTACCTTTCTTCTGTATTTGAAAAAATGAGTCCATTCATTCCAATATTTAGTCTCTGGGCCTGAGCCTTTCTTGCTATTGGTCCAAAGATAGGTTCCTTTATCAATACACATTCTCTGTACTCATTAGTTCCTCCAATAGTTTAGCTTGCAAGTCTTGAACCTCAAGTAATCCCAGCTAAAGAAATTGTTTAAATGTTTCTTTTTGACAACCTCCCCCTCATCAGGTTCTAAAATGTAGATATGCAAGCACACACTATTCCAATTAATTCATTTGTTGGAATATTATTTCTCCAATCTCACAGCAGAGTCAGCAACCAAAAACCAAAACAGCCACCCCCAAACCAAAAACAGAACCCAACCACATTATTTTTGGTTTTTGGTTGCCTTTGGTCTTCTACAAATAATGTTGGTGGAATTTACTGATTTGAATGAGAGGTGGAGTTCCGTGTTTCTCACAAGATTTAGAATAAAAATAAACTGCATAACACTTATTTGGAACCTTATACATATGGTAAAAATACAAACAAATAGTAGCCATGAGCTCTTCCCATGTGGAAGCCATGATATAGTCTAGGAACTAAGAACATTTAAGAAGTGCTGAACAAGAACAAATTCATGCAACAAGATGGTATAGAATACAGTGTTTTAGGAAGTTTTTGTCCCCATAAAAGACCTTCCTATTTTCTTCACCAAACAGTCTAAGAAGACCCAAGTCAAGGAAGAAGTTAAGCAATGTGACTGTAGTCCCCATTTGGTTTCTAGTGAAACTAATGGCTTTGGATAGTTTGCTTAGCCTCTGTGGGCTTGAGTTGAAATATTTGCAGAAAAGAAAAACTAAAATGAAAAACAGTTGAATTATTTTTAGATGTAAAAATCTGTCCCTGGCTGGTAGCACAGTGGAAAAGGCGCCGGTCTGGGAACCCAAAGGTTGCAGGTTCGATTCCCCAGCCAGGGCACATAAGCAGGTTGCAAACCACATCTCCAGTTAGGTCTGTGGCTAGAGGCAGGTGAAATGCAACCATACGTTGATGTCTCTCTCCCTCTCTGCCTCTCTCCCTTCCCCTCTTTCTAAAATTAATTAAATAATTTTTTTTTTTTAAATCTGTAATTGCTATATCCTTTCATGAAAAAGGCCTGAGCATACCTAGACTGGCCAACACAAGCCATCAAAAACATCTATATAGAGTGTATACATACATTCATACTTATACACTCACATGGGACATTGTAGGGATAAACTGGAGTATCACAGGTAGATTCTAAAACAGGCTGCTTTAATCAACTATTTAAGCATTTCTTAGAGGTGGGTCTGGAGCCATCAAGAAGTTATTTTAATTCCTCCTTAACCACTGTACTTTTACAAGATTGAAGCTAATAAAGCTTTACTATTTATTTGTGGAATCCAGTGTAGAGACTATAATTCAATTTCAACCTGATGATGTTTCAGACCCTTATAAATGAGAACCTGCAGAGCAGCAAGCCCTCCATCCAGGTTGTTCATGTGTAAATTCATTTATAAATCTTCATACCTCAGAAGTCAGGTTAGGAATTTTTAGTACGATCCTGTTTTACTTAGGTTATGATATACCTGGCAATTTCGACGACAACTTACAAGTGTCATTTTCTTCGTTATTTCAGAAAGTCTAAGTCTGACATGTTTACATACCTGCCAGGACATATGTCAAAATGAGTCCTAGGGCTTGTATATGAAGCCTGGCAAGCCCCCTTCCTCATGTCATCAATCTATCTGGCTTTGGAGTATCAGGTGTCTCACTCAGGGAAGTCAAACCAAATGGAATCTTTCCCTCAGATCTGTTGCCTTTGGACTTACTATGGGCTCCAGCATCAAGAGGTGCTTTTGGATGGCCTTTGTTTATTGGTGACTTGGTCTGAGATCACTGACGAGTCTCACTTGAGAAAGGACTGCCTTTCCTCATATGTTCTGATACTCAGGGATAACACACATACACACACACAATCACACACACACACAAACATACACACAGACATACACCACACCCACACACATACACACACCACTCTACAGTTCTCTCCAAGAGGAAGAGACCCTGGTTCCATCCCTTCACACTGCTCTTACACTCTGCCTTCAACTTTCCTATCATTTCCATTGTCATGAAAAATGACTTCCAACCTTTCCTACAGATTTCCTCTCTCCCACCAGCCTGCAGCCTCTCCAAAATTAAAACAATGTTTATTCACCTCAAATTAGAATAAGGAGCATTAAGAGTCATTTTTTATATGGATCTGGAATGTGTTGCTTGTGTTAAAATTTATGGTAATAAACCTGTTTTTGGTCAGATAGCCTTAAGATTGTTTAAAAGGTACAGGGAAAGAAGACCTGTATGCTAGAATTTTGAGGAAGGGTAAATGATATTATAGATTACCATATATAAATATACTACTCAACCCTGTGATAGTAATCTCTATATAGTAATATATATCACACAATAGCAGAAGACATTGCACAGTTCATTATTATAGAGCAAGGAGTCTTTTCCTTATCACACTGATGATTTTCTCTGCCTCAATTATTTGGGAGTTGACATCTGAACACATATTTGCTGAGCAATGTTGTGGAAACATGGCTCATTTATCAGACATGGCAAGTTAAATTGAAGGCCTATCATAACTGGTGAAGGTTTATTGTCAGAGGCAGCAGCAAGGGTTGGAAATAGGTGTGGTTTAGGGAATATGGTGAAGGTCAGTCAAAAAAGTATGATTAGAGAAAAACCAGATGACAAGTTCCTGCACGCAGTATGTGTGCAATAAATACGAACTGAAAAATATGAGCAGTGGATGGATGGAATGATGAATGGATGACAGAGAGAGTTGGAAAATATTGAATATTTCCAATTTCCCAGTTTTGTTAAGGACTAAATGAGGTATTATATTCCATTGCTACATAGCATTCTGTTACAATCTATGTTGTACTTTTCCATCCATGAGTGAGAAAAATAAAAACACAATATCCTCTAATCACTATCTGTGAAAAGCTAAGGACATATTTTGCTCTGCCTCCTTCATATTCTGTTTCATATTAATGAGAGGCTTTAAAACATCATGAAAAGTACCAACCTTGAAAGTGTATTCTGTTTTGCTCATCTCATCTAAAAAAATAAAAAGACAATAAGAAAAAGAAAATTTAAGTGAAAGTCAATCAAGGCAACACAATTAAAAGAGCATTTAAAAAATATTTTTATCCATGTTTCCTTAACAAAGGAGACATTTAAGTATGGAGAGAGAAATACACTGATGAAACATCTCCCATTAAACTGTTTTTAAAATATTGTGTGCTTTTTGTATTTTGTGATGGTTTGCTTCTTTAAAATTTCTTGGGGGCACAGCCATTATGGATGACAATGAGCAGAGGTACAAAGGGGATGTTTAATAAAAATGATAAAACTAATATGTGTGTGTGTATATATATATATATATGTATATGTATGTATATATATATATGTATATGTATGTATGTGTGTGTGTGTGTATCTATATATATATATGGAAAATTATAGGCAGGACTTGATCAACCTATAAAAATTTACATCATAAGATTTTCTAATAAATTCAAACAAGAGTAATTCAAGAGACTACTATAACTTATTCTCTAGTTCTTGAATGCTGATTAGAACATAGCTTTTGCTTCTTCTCCCTCCTTGCTCCCTCAATAATCTGTTCTCCCTTATGGACGAAGTGGTTATTGTGTTGTTTATAATAACTGTTCTACATTCCTTATGGAAATTGTAATTATGCTGAATATGCAAATAGCAAGCCACTTTTCTCAGGGAAATTGTAATTATGATAATGCAGTATTTACCCAACAAATGTTTTGTAGCCATTGTTTTCTTTGAGTAATGAGGAGGTCAGAGAAAAACACTGAAATAAAACACCCTGTTGGGATCTCAGATATGTATTCTGGAGAAAGGCAATAATATTTGCTATATGGCAGGCTCAATACAATCATATATATGACATGCAAGCACATTATATACAGGTATATGTGATTAAATGTTTCTCATTGAACCTATATTCTACCCTCATAAAGTAATATTAGTATCAGAGTCAAGATTTAAACTCAAGTCTGTTAGACTTGAAAATCTATTTATGAGCTCATTGTCAAAGGACTTTATTTTAATTAAATGGCACTAGTACACATTTGGTGAGTTGATTCAACCAAAGTCTCTCTTTTCCAAAAACAGAGTTTTTTCAGTCTCTATGAAGTGTAATCTCCCTGGCAGATAGACACTTGGCTGTAACTTTTGTTCCTAATAATGGAATTTCTACTATTACCTCTGAAATGGAATAAAACCTCTGCTCATGAAATTTGATGCAATTTGGCATTATTCATTAATATTAAAATTTCTCATGCATTTATCATAGCATTGTTTTAAATAGTGAAAACCTACAGAAGTAGCCAAAATGCCTACCAAATATTTTAGGGTATAATATAATGTAATAGAACACTTAAGTTATTAAAAATCATGTGTTTATACTATGTGTCCTTGAAAAATACCCAAGAAACACCATTAAGTTGAAAAATGTTGTGAAATAGTATATATAATACGATCCTGCTTTTGCTAAAACATATGTATTTTATGTAAAGTTAATATCTGATTTCTCATATAAAAATATCTAGAAGAGTAGATACCAAATATTTAAAGTCATTATCTTCTTTTAGTGGGTTGAGGAGGAACTTGTCCCCCATGATAAAAGAAAATTCAGTGTGCAAAGTGTTAATAGCGACATGCTTTCTTTCTTTATATTTTTATTTTGGCAAGCAAAGAACAAACATTTAAGTGTATGAAAGAAAGAATCATGGACATTAAAAAATAAACCTTCTAATTATGCTATTTTTAAAAATAAACAGCCATCTATAGATTCAACACAATCCCTATTAAAATACCAACATCATATTCCACAGATTTAGAACAAATACTTAAAAAATTTATATGGAGTCAAAAATATCCCAGAATAGTTACAGTAACCTTGAGAAAAATGAATGAAGTAGGAGGAATCATAATACCAAATTTCAAACTATATTATAAAGCCATAGTAATCAAAATAGTCTGTTACTGTCACAAGAACAGACATATAGATCAATGAAACAGAATAAAGAGCCCAGAAATAAACCCAGGACTCTATGGGCAACTAATATTCAATAAAGAAGGAGGGAACATAAAAAGGAGTGCAAATAGCCTCTTCAAGAAATGGTGTTGGGAGAATTGAATGGGTACATGCAAAAAAATGAAACTAGGCCATCACCTTACACCATATACTAGAATAAACTCAAATGAACAAAAGACTTAAACCTAAGCCACACCACCATAAAAATCCTAGAGGAAAATATAGGCAAAATATTATAGATATCCCATGCAGCAATATTTTCACTGATATCTCTCCTAGGTCAGGGAAAGAAAGGAACAAATAAACAAATGGGACTACATCAAACTGAAAAGTATCTGCTCAGCTAAAAAAAAAGAAAATCAACAAAATTAAAAGGGAACCAACCATATGGGAAAACATATTTGCCACTGTCACCTCAGACAAGGGTTTGATCTCCAAAATACATAAAGAACTAATATGACTCAACACCAGGGGGACAGACAACCCAATCAAAAAATGGGCAAAGGACCTGAACAGACACTTCTCCACGGAGGACATACAAAGGGCCCAAAGGCATATGAAAGAATGTTCAACATCACTAGCCACCAGAGAGATGAAAATTAAAACCACAATGAGATATCACCTCACACGTATCAGAATGACCATCATCAACAAATCAACAAACAAGTGCTGGTGAGGATGTGGAAAAAAGGGAACCCTGGTGCACTGCTGGTGGAAATGCAGACTGGTGTAGCCACTATGGAAGACAGTATGGAATTTTCTCAGAAAACTAAGAATAGAACTGCCTTATGACCCAGTGATTCCACTTCTAGGATTATAACTGAAGAATATTGAAACATCAATTCAGAAGAACCTGTGCATTCTTATGTTCATGGCAGCGCTATTTACACTAGCCAAGTGCTGGAAATAGCCTAAGTGCCCATCAGTGGATGAATGGATCAAAAAGCTGTGGTACATTTACACAATGGAGTTCTATGCAACAGAAAGAAAGAAGGAACTCTTACCATTTGCTACAGCATGGATAGAGCTGGAGAGTATCATGCTTAGTGAAATAAGTCAAGCAGCAAAAGGTAAATACCATGTGTTCTCACTTAGTGCAGGAGACTAATGAACAAAACAGACAAGCAGAATGGAATAAGAGACACAGGGAAAAAAAGAAAAAGGAGCAGAATGACAGTGACTAGAGGGTAGAGGGGAAGGGGGAAAGTGGGGGAAGGGTTCAGTCAAGGAGCTAGTGTGAAGGACCCATGGACAGGGCAAGGAGGTGGAGATTGACTGCAGGAGCAGGGTAGGGGGAAGCAATGGGGAAAAATGAGACAATTGTAACAATAATAAACACAATTTTCAAAATAAATAAATAATAAACAAACCAAAAATTGAATAAAATCCAAGTTAGTCCCTGGAAAATATTATTAGGGGAGCTGCCAGGTAGGATGGGGAGGGATCTCATCTGCTTGCCTTACTTCTGCTTTGCAAGATCTCTATCACCCAAGAAAAGATGGAAACCCTGTCCTTTCCTCCTTACCTTGACAGTGACTGTTTAGGAGTTTTCAATATTAAGAAGCCATGACTGAGCATCTACCATGTATGGCACTTTATAGACTTTTTAAAAATCCCATTATTTTGTAAGATAAATATTTTCACTTTAATTTTATAAATTAAGAAGATTAAGCTCAATGCATTAATATATTTACCCAATTTTAAAATTTGTTTGTTTTATTATTGTATTTTTTTCCAAACTGCAAGCAAAATACTTTATTTGGTTTTTAATGTCTCACAGCTGAGTCTCTGGGAATTTTCCTTTTTCCACCAAAGAGAACTGCCTTAGCCAAGAGCATTCACACTCCCACGGGCAGCTCCCATCTAATGGTTGATCAGTGGAGGGGTATAGAGGCCAGGGCCTCTTCTCTATTTGGGAATTGATTAACAACGGTGACCCCAAGCACATTCCTCTGTAAAATTTCTGCAAAAAACCTCTATCTCAGTTTGTTTCTCACAGAAAGTGACCTAAAGCAAGATTATAAAATTCAAAAGTCATGAGGGAGAGAACTGATATGACTGACTCTGAGTCCATACTCTATTTTATTTTCCTGTCTCCCTTAAATAACAGTTTATTCTAATTTTGAACATATTTTTGTTAAGGCAGTAAGCAGTCAATAATAATATGCTTAAGCCTGTAAGTCAGAAAATGTTTTACAGTGTCATATAATATGTTCAATTATACTACCATTGGAATATTAAACTAATGTATTTATATCTCTTGAAATCTAGACTGAGATAAATCAGCAGTTATATATACACATTCATATTAATTTAGAATATTGCATTAAGATACATATCCTATAAAATGTATCTCAAAATTAATTTCAAGGTTACGGTGACCCAAACCTCTAATTATGCTAGCCTATTTTCAAAGAACAAAATGATACTTCTAATGGTGCTATTTTCTTTTTTTTAATAGTTTTTAATTTAGTTTTTTTTCTTTTTTTCAAGATTTTATTATTTTTAGAGAGTGGGGAAGGGAGAGAGGCAGAGAGGGAGAGAGACATCTATGTATGGTTGCCTTTCACCTGCCTCCAGCTGCAGACCTGGCTGGAGACCTGGCTTGCAACCTGGTCATGTGCCCTGACTGGGGAATCGAACCAACGACCTTTGGGTTCACAGGCTGGCACCTTATCCACTGTGCTACACCAGTCAGGGTAATGGTGCTATTTTCTATTAAGAAAATTCAAGATCTCTGTTTCAGAAAACTTAAAAGATTGGCTATAGAACAAGGACTTACATTTTCTATCATAAATGTAAGGATTTTATCAGTTATGAAATGCAGTCAGAACTATTTATAGTCCAGTAAAATATTACTTCAGGCAGACTTTAAAATCAGAAGATAGAAACTATCTAACTCTATGCCATTTGAAGACAATGCAGTTAGGATTTTACAATCAGCAAACGTGGAACTCAGTGGCCACACCTTCCTGTAGTCTCTTCATTCTGTTCCTGAAGAAATTCTATGTCACCAATTCCTTTATTTAAGTTACCGACTCTTTATCACTGGATCAAATCATTATACTTTTCTATTTAAATGTATGTGGTATCACTGGATTAGTGATGTTACCCAACCACAATACTGAAATAAGGATTTAACATGATAAGTAAACACAAGGCTTTAGAAAATTCCTCTAACAGAAAACTGAGGTAAGAAAATTATAAGAAACATATCTAACCTGACCACACTGAGGCAGAAAATGGTTTTTACACATCAAGGAATAGCTTAATAGCTTTAGTTTATATTTTACTTATCTTCAAAAGATTATTTAAACCATCTTTGGGGAGAGGTTTTCTTTTAGAAATTCTTAAACATCAGAGTATGTAAAAGGCTTTAACTGTGGAAATGAGGATGGGACCTGCCCTTGAAGCTGCACTGTATGTCCCATGTGGAGATGTGGGCTTATGAAGCAGAGCAAGAAGCATGGGTAACACTACAAATGAAGCAAGAAACTAATGGACAGAACTTCCCACCGACACAAGAGGTTTTGCCCAGTATAATCTACTCAGTAAGCTCTAAGTTAAAGGCTCTACCAGGCCACCAGATACACCTTGCTGAGACCATTGTTCACCTACTGATAGGACTGTACAGTGAGGTTTTCTAAAGTTATTCTGGGGTCATTTGTTTTTGTTAAGCAGTGATGTTATCATGTCAACCTGTAAACTTCAGAAAGAATGCAGCACAGATTTGCATCAGTTCATTCATTATTATAATTGGGGTTATGAAAGACACAAAGATGTGCATGAGGTAAATGCAAGGAGTTCACCTTGACTTGTAACTCTAGGCACCTGGCATCAGTAAATGGTTCCTCTATTTCTTGTGAGTAATATTTTTGGATCCAGGAGAGTTAATTTTTTTCCCAGGACACCTAGAACTGATGTAGTCAAGTGACTGTCAGCACAGTCAGTGACATGGCACAGTATACTTAACATCACAATGATCCGTACCAAAAAATAGACCAACAAACAGAAAGATTTGTTTTGTTGAGGCATGAGATAAACTTTGAAACACAGGATTCTCTTCTGGACAGATCTCATCAGAGTGATGTAAAAAATATTATTCTGATGTATTTTTTACATCAGAATATTTTTAAGTTAAATAACAGAGGTTAGGAAATGTCATAATTTTTAGGGTAAATTACAAAGAAACTGGTGTCAGCGTGAAGCCCGAGTAATGGTTTGGAGATGAAAAAGCATTTTATAAGAACTACAGAGGTGGTACTTGCAAGAAAGTAAGGCAGATTTCTTTTTCAATATGTTAAGAAAATCCTATTGGTAAGTTCGCTATTGTACCCTGTGCTAACTAATCTGAAATCAGGCTTGGTGGCTGATTTGGGGAAGCAGAGGATGTGGTTAAAATAAACACTAGGTGAGACTCAGAAGGCCAGGGCTTAGTCTACACACTGGCTCCAACTGGTCACCGTTTCAGGGCAACATTTTTGCTTGACTTGAGTGACAAGGTAGGTCTCAAGAGGCAAGTTAGGACATAAAGAGGGTACAGGTTGAGATAGTCCAAATCAAGAGCAGCTGATAGTGTGCATCTTAGCCAGCGTCCCTGGATGGGAACCAAAAGGAATATTTTGGAAGATAACGACTTAATTGGAAAGATAAAGGAGAAGAAATGGAATCACAAATATGATCCAGAAATAAATGCCAAGGTACATAGCAAAAACTGGGCCACAATGAGATTTTCTTTGGACAAGATAGGAAAATCCCAGAACTTGTATATAATAGAAAGAAATGTAAAATTTGTGTTGGTTCTTTATAAATCATATTACTCATCCATTGTTTGACTTGCTGTCAAGGCTGATTGTAAATTCCATATAAGAGAGATGTGTCCTTTTCTCCCACTATTGGGTGCCCAATACCTGGCACAGTGCCTTGTACTCAGTAAGCAGTCAACAAATATTTTAGAATGAGTAAACTCGTATATGTGTGAATACATGAAATTAAAGTAAATAACTGACTGATGAACTAAAAGTAGTATGATGCATTGGATGAAGATCATTATAGGTGTTCTATTTTTTAAAACTAGTACTTGATATCATTTAATTTTTTAAAATAAAATAAGAGCAATGTAATTAAAAATATGAGATTCTGCACTTGGTCCCCAAACACAACTTAATATAGAATAGTTTAGACAAGAATATAAGCTAAAGTATGACTTATGACTCAACAAGAGATATGATGTCTTTCCTGGACACTAATGCTAACTTAGGCTTTATTATTTCACCTGCAGTACATACAGGAAAGTAGAACATAAACCTGCTTTACTTTTCAGTTGCCATATTAGTATGGAACAGTGATTTTTTGGGGGGTACTAGCTTTTATGAGATCACAAGCAAATGGAACACAATTTGAGAGAAAGGTTAAGTCAGTGAAGAAATTCAAGATAATATAAGGAATGACTGAAACAAATGAACATGATCAGAGGAAACATGCAAATCACTTTAGAATATCCGAATAAGTATCATAAAATTTTAGCTAGAGAGATGGGAAGCAACATAAGGGAGAATACTAAAAACTGTCTCAAAATGGCTTGTTTTGCCTTTAGATGGGAGCTGACAAACTGCAGGCTGCCAAATCCAGTCACACTCCTTATGTTCTTTCTTTATTTATGGTTTACGTCTGCTTTCCTGCTACAATAACAGACTAGTTGTGACAGGGACCAGGAAACCCACAAATATATTTACTATATGACCATTTACAGAAAAAAAATTTTTGACCCCTACCCTAAGAGATAAACAAGCATTCATTCACTCATTTACCCATTCATTTAGCAAACATGCTTCTAAATCATGAATAAGGTTTCTAAAATGTATCAGAAACTGGCAATATACAGATATGACACATTCTGTACCTTAGCCTAGGTATCAATTTCTCAAATCATTATCATTAGAATATTGCCCTATTGCCCTATTGATTTAAGATATTACTCAAATTTTGTTATACTTAATTATATCCCCACAGATGTCTGCACACTTTCAATGTACAGAATAAGCCTAACTCAATAAATACATTACAATGAAAAGAGCAGAGTTTTAGGATTCATATGTACCAACGTGACTACTTATTCACAGGGAAATCAGTTTCTTTACTTATAAAATGGGGATAATTATACTTACCCCAAGTTTTGTTTGAGAATCAGTAAGATACTATGAAGATAGTGCCTGATATTTATTAAATACAAAATTAATACCAGTTCCATTTCTTCTTTTATACACTTTCTGATTATTATCTCAGCTAGTTGCATTTCTCAACTGTGACATTCAAAATATGAAAGCATTATTAGAACATCTCCAATGATTAGCTAACATTCAGATAAAGATATGTTTATAAAGAATGCCTCAAATGGAAAGATTCACATGAAAAAGCTCAGTAGATATGTCTTTGTGAAATAATCACATTAGTAAATTATATATGAATGAGTTTAGCCAACCACCTACAAAACACAATGGACCATTAATAGGTGTTCATTTATATTATGAACAGAAATAATATCCACAAGGAGAGTTCATTGAATACCAAATAAATGCATTTTTTAAAAGTTTCCTATACTGCACATCAGCAACATTTAGAGCAAAGCATTGAATCTCATGGTGCTCTTTCAGATGCAACCTGCAACTCTTCAGCAATATCTAAAACCCTCTAAGTTTCACTGGCCACACTATACATTTCAACAAAAAGCACTGAACATAGTGCTCCTTTTAGGTGGGCTTGACATAGCTCTTCAACTTGCTGTGTAACCCCTGTAGCTTCATTCTCCTGATTGGTAAAATAGGGATGGTAATACAAAATATCTACCCCACTGGGCTGCTATGAGAATTAATTGAGAAACTGCAATGAAAGTGTTTGATTTATTGAAACAACAAAATAAATACTATCATGATTTTCACACCTTTTTCTAAGCCAGATTTGTGGAGATTAATGACACACTTTGTTGTTAGAACATAAAAGATGAAAGGAATAGGAATCCTACAGTAAAAGGAGGTTGTTTTTTAGGGGGGGTCTCCTACCCTGCCACAGAGCTGATCTTTCTCAAGCCCAGTGTAGACCAAAGTGCGCGGGGGAATCTTTCATCTTTGCTTCATTACCTAAAAAGTGGAGATGAGCCCTGGCTGGTGTGGCTCAGTGGATAGGCACTGGCCTGTGAACGCAAAGGTCACTGGTTCGATTCCCAGTCACGGCACATAACCAGGTTGCAAGCCAGGTCTCCAGCCAGATACTTAGCTGGCAGTAGGTGAAAAGCAACCATTGATGCTTCTCTCCCTTTTTTCCTTCCTTCCTACCCTTCTCTCTGAAAATAATGAAAAAAAACTTTAAAAAAAAAAAAAAAGTAGAGATTATTCGCACTAGCCTGCATTTGTGGCCTTGCGGGCCACATTCATCCTTTCATATCTATTGAAACACTATAGATTCTAACTCTATTTTTCTTTTAATTTAATTTTTATTGTTGTTGTATTAAATCTGTTTCCTTTTTCTTCCCCTCTGATCCCATCCTCACCCACCCACTCGCACCCGCAAAGTCAATTACATTTGTTGTCCATGTCCACGATTCTTCCATGCTAGTTCCTTGACTAAACTGCACCTCTTCTTTGCCTCCTCCTTCCCCCTCCCCCCTCCTACCTCCCCTCTGCCCACTGAAGGTCAATTTGTTCTAGTCATGTATCTGGTTCTGTTTTGCTTCTTTGTTTGTTTTGTTCATTATTGTCCTGAAATGGGTGAGATCATATGGTATCGGTCTTTCACTGACTGTCTTATTTCACTAAGCATAGTAATTTCTAGTTCCATCCACGTTGTTGCACAGGGTAGGAGTTCCTCATTCTTTCTGCTGTGTAGTATTCCATTGTGTAAATATACCAAAGTTTTTGATCAAATCATCCAATGATGGGCACTTAGGCTGTTTCCAGCACTTGGCTATTGTAAATAGCACTGCTAAGAACATAAGGGTACATAGGTCCGTATGAATTAGTGTTTAGGGTTCTTGGGGTACAGTCCTAGCAGTGGAATTGCTGGATCAAAAGGCAGTTCCATTTTTAGTTTTTTAAGGAAACTCCATATTGTTTTGCATAGTGGCTGCACCAGCCTGCATTCCCACCAACAATGCACCAGGGTTCCCTTTTCCCTACATCCTTGCCAACACTTGTTGTTTGTTGATTTGTTGATGATTGCTATTCTGACAGGGATGAGGTGGTATCTTATTGTGGTTTTAATTTGCATCTCTGATGTCTAGTGATATTGAGCATTCTTTCATATGCCTTTGGGCCCTTTATATGTCTTCCTCAGAGGGTTGTCTGTTCAGGCCTTTGCCCATTTTTTAATTGGGCTGTCTGTCTCCCTGGTGTTGAGTTGCATGAGTTCTCCACATATTTTGGATATCAAACCTTTGTCTGAGGTATCATTGTCAAATATGTTCTCCCATACAGTTAGCTCTCTTTTAATTTTGCTGGTGTTTTCTTTAGCTGAACTGAAGCTTTTCAGTTTGATATAGTCCCATTATTTTATTTGTTCTTTTATTTCCTTTGCCCTTGGAGAAGTATTAGTAAACATTTCTGCATAGGATATGTAAAATTTTACTGCCTATATTTTTTTTCCAGGACCTTTATGGTATCACTGCTTATGTTTAAGTCCTTTATTCATCTTGAGTTTATTTTGGTCTATGATGTAAGTTAGTGATCTAGTTGCATTTTTTTGATGTCCCTGTCCAGTTCTCCCAACACTACTTGTTGAAGAAACTGTTTTTACTCCATTTTATGTTCCTTCCTCCTTTGTCAAATATTAATTGACCATAGAGTCCCGGGTTAATTTCTGGGCTCTCTATTCTGTTCCATTGATTTATATGTCTATTCTTGTGGCAGTACCAGACTGTTTTGATTACAGTGTCCTTGTAGTATAGTTTGATGTCTGGTATTGTGATTCCTCCTACCTTGTTCTTCTTTCTCAAGATTGCTGTGTCTATTTGTGGGTATTTTTGGATCCATATAAATTTTTGAAGTATTTTTTCTATATCTGTGAAATATGTCACTGGTATTTTAATTGGGATTGCATTGAATCTATAGATTGCTTTGGGTAGTGTGGACATTTTAATGATATTACTTGTTCCTATCCATTAACATGGTATATGTTTCCACTTATTTGTATCTTCCTTAATTTCTTTCTTTAATGTTCTGTAGTTTCCTGAGTGTAGGTTTTTTACCTCATTGGTTAAGTTTATTCCTAAGTACTTTATTTTTCTTGTTGCTATGGTAAATAGGATTTGTTTTCTAGATTCAATCTCTGATGTTTTATTATTGGTATACAAAAATGCTTTTGATTTCTGGATATTGACTTTATACCCAGCTATTTTGCTTAACTTGCTTATTAGGTCAAGTATGTTTTTTTGTGGAGTCTATTAGGTTTTGTATGTATACTTTGATGTCATTCGCAAATAATGATAGTTTGACTTCCTCTTTTCCAATTTGGATACTTTCGATTCCTTTTTCTTCTCTGGAAGCTATGGCTAGAATTTCCAAAATAATCCTGAACAGAAGTGGAGAAAGTAAACAGCCATGTCTTATTCCTGATCTTAGGGGAAAACCTTTTAGTTTTTGCCAATTAAGTTTTATGTTGGCTTCAGGTTTCTCATATATGGCCTTTATTATGTTAAGGTATGCTCCCGCTATTCCCATTTTGCTGAGTGTTTTGATTATAAATAGTTGCTGTACCTTATCAAATGCTTTCTCAGTATCTATTGATATGATCATATGGTTTTTGTCATTCATTTTGTTTATGCAGTGTATTACACTTATTGATTTGTGAATGATGTACCATCCTTGCATCCCTGGGATGAAATCCACTTGATTATGGTGTATGATCTTTTTAATGTATTGCTGGATCTGGTTGGCCAATATTTGGTTGAGAATCTTAGCATATACATTTATCAGAGATATTGGTCTATAGTTTTCTTTCTTAGTTGTGCCTTGACCTGGTTTTGGGATTAGAATAACAGTGGCCTCAAAGCACAAGTGGCATCTTGTGCTTTCGGAGATCTTTGATTACTCCTTCAATTTCACTAGTTGTTATTGGCCTGTTCAAGATTTCTGCTTCCTCTGGATTCAGTTTTGGTAGATTATACATTTCCAGAAATGTGTCCATTTCACCCAAGTTTCCTATTTCTTGTCATATAGTTGTTTGTTGTAATTTCTTACAATCCTTTGTATTTCTGAAGTATCAGTTGTGAGTTCTCCTCTGTCATTTCTGATTCTGTTTATTCGGGTCCTTTCTCTCTTTTTCTTGATGAGTATGGTTAAAGACATCACTTTTGCTTATTTTTTCAAAGAACCAGTACCTGGTCATGTTGATTCTTTGAACTGTAGTTTTAGTCTGTAAGTGATTTAATTCTGCTCTGATCTTGATGATTTCTTTTCTTTTTCTTGTTCTGGGTTTTGTTTGTTGTTGCTCCTCTAGTTCTTGCAGCTTTATGGTTAGGTTGTTTGTATAAGCTTCTATCCTTTTTAGGTAGGCCTATATTGCTATGAAATTCCCTCTGATGACTGCCTTTGCTGTGTCCCACAGGTTTTGAGCTGTTGTTTATTTATTGTCATTTGTTTCCAGAAACTTTTTTATTTCATCTTTGATCTCATTGCTTACCCATTCCTTACTTAAAAGCATGCTATTCAATCTCCATGAGTTAGAGTGTTTTTGGTTTTTTCCCTTGATGTTTGTTTCTAGTTTCAGTCCACTCTGATCTGAGAAGACGCTTGGTATGATTTCAATTTTCTTGTAGTGGGGGCTTGTCTTGTGACCTTCCTTGTGGTCTATTTTTGGAAACGTTCCATGTGCATTTGAAAAGAATGTGTATTTTGCTTCTTTGGGATGAAACGTTCTGTATATATCAGTTAGGTCCATTTCCTTCAGAGTGTTGTTCAATGCCACAATATCCTTGATGTTTTTTGTTTGTTTGTTTGTTTGGAATATCTGTATATTGTTAATAATGATATATTAAAATCTTCTACTATTAGTGTGTTGCTGTCTATATCCTTCTTGAAGTCCTCCAAGATTTTCCCTATGTATTTGGGAGCTCCTATGTTGGGTGTTTACCAGAGTTCTAGCTTCTCGATGGATTATTCTCTTCAGTATTATGCAATACTTTGTCTCTTTTTTTTGTGGCCTTCATCATAAAATCTATTTGTCTGAAATAAGTATTGCCACTCTAGCCTTCTTTTCATGTCCATTTCCTTGATGTATATTTTTTCATCCCTTCCCTTTCAATCTGTGTCAATCTTTTGTTCTGAGGTAGGTCTCTTGAAGACAGCATATATGTGGGTCATGTTTTCTTATCCATTCAACTTCCCTATGTCTTTTGACTGGTGCATTTATTTCGTTTACATTTAAGGTTATTATTGGTTAATACTTATTTATTGCCATTTTCTCCCTTTGTACCCATGTTCCTCTCTGTCTCTCTCTGTTTCTTCCTCTTTTTAAATGGGTCCCTTTAGCATTTCTTGCAATGCTGGTTTTGTAGAGATGTATGCTTTTATAGTCTTCTTTTTTTCCTGGGAAACTCCTTATTTTTCCTTCCATTTTGAATGAGAGCCTTGCTGGGTAGAGTTTTCTTGGTTGCAGGCCTTTGTTTCCCATTACTTGGAATATATATATATATATATATATATATATATATATATATATATATATTGCCTTTCCCTTATGGCTTGTATTATTTCTGTTGAATAATCATTTGATAACCTTATGGGAGTCCCCTTATATGTTATTTGCTGTTTCTCTCTTAGTGCTTTTAGGATTCTATCTTTGTCTTTGAAATTTGCCATTTAATTAGAATGTGTCTTGGAGTGGGCCTGTTTGGATTTATCCTTATTGGGACCCTCTGTGCTTCCTGAACTTGAGTTACGTTTTCACTCATCGAGTTAGGGAAGTTTTCTATCATTACTTTTTTGAACAGGTTTTTCATTTCTTGTTTCTCATCTCCTTCTGGTATCCCTACCATATGGATATTATTGCATTTCATGTAGTCCTACAGCTCTCTTAAAACTTCTTCATTCTTGCTCAGCCTTTTATCACTCTGTTGCATTGTCTTGGAATATTTTTCTACATTGTCTTCCTGCTTGCTTATCTGATCCTCTGCTTCCTCTAGCCTACTGTTAATTCCTTCTACAATATTCTTCAATTCAGAAATTGTATTCTTCATTTCCTCCTGGCTCTTACTGATGGTTTCTATGTCCTTTTTAATGTTGATGTAGTTCTCAGTAAGTTCCTTATAGCTTCCCTGGAGTTGTTTGTAGTTCCCCTGGAGTTGTTTGTAGTTTTCTTTGAGTCATTGAGCTCATTAAGCATCTCTATCATCATTATTTTGAATTCCATATCTGATAGTTTACTTGACTCTGTTTCATTTAGTGATCTTTCTGAGGATTCCTCCTTTCCTTTTGGTGATGGACTGTTTCTTTTTCTCCTCATTTTATGTTTTGTTGTAGTTCAATCAGACTGTGATCAGCTGTCAGACTAAGGAACTGCTAAACTGGAAGGATTGATTTAGTTGTAATCATATTGGTCTGTGATCCTCCACCAGGCTCAGATGCAGCTTGGGGTGGTAGACCAATTCAGTTGCGAATCAATAAATCAGCTACCAAACTCAGGCCCTACTAGGCTAGACAGAGAGGTTCAATTCTAATAGAGTGGATTGGCTGCCAGTTCAGGTGCTGCTTGGTGGGACAGATTCAGATGTAACTTAATGAATCTGTGATCAGCTGCCTGGCTAAGGTGCCACTGGGCTAGACTGAAAGATTCAGTTTTAATCCAAAGAGATTGTGATCAGCCACCAGGCCCAGGGGCCACTGGGAGGGACAAACTAAGTCAATTGTGAACCAATGAATCCACAATCAGCCGCCAGGCTCACTTGCCACTGTGTGGGGCTGGCTGACTGTCTGACCCAGCTAGCTATAAGTCAAAGAGTTTGCACTCAGCTGCCAGGTCCAGGCTCTGCTGATCAAGAAGGACTGACTCAGTTGCAAAGCAATGAATCTAGGATCAGCCACCAGGCTTATATGCCATTGTGTTGGCTGGCTGACTGACCCAGCTGTAAGTCAGAGAGTTTGTAATCAGCCACCAGGCCCAGGCGCTGCTGGGTGAGAAATACTTCTTCAGGTGCCAACTATTATTTCTATGCTCAGACAGAGCAGAGCAGAAGAGGTTTATTTAGATGTAAGTCAAAGAATTGTGATCAGCACCAGGCTCAGGCACTGCTAGGGGGCGCAGATTACTTTCAGTGGGTGGGGCTATGAGGACCCTCATAGGGAAACTGCTTGGTGCAGTGCTGTCCACCTGAGGTCAAGTGATGAGTTAGCACTGGGATCCCCACAGCCACTTTCCCACTTCTCTCTTCCAAGCCACCACCACAAACTCTCCCCACACATCTCCAGTCCTCTCTGCCCTCCCTCCACTGGAGCCCAGGGTAGATGGGTGTCAGTGTATTTTCACTGTGGTCACCCCAGTAGTTTTCTGTCTCCAGCGCTCTCTTAGGCCAGCACACTCCATGGCTTTTTGCCCTTCTCAGCTGAATGCTGCTCTGCCCTCCGCCATGTTGCTGTAGCTGTGACACCCAGCTGGGGGACCAGAACCCATTCTTCTCAGGTGGAGCCCCTGGCTCCATCCCTTTGGCTGCTGCCTTGTGTGGAGGCCCAACCAGCCCTCTTGCATTTCTGTGATTCCTGCTAGTCACGTTGTGGTGAAGCGGCCTCTTCTGTTCTGTCCGTGGTTGTAGGACTCCTTTCCAGCTGGTGTTCTGTTGGTAATTCAAGCTGATTTTTTCTCCGAAAAAGTAATTCCATTTTCAACCTGGGAAATTGGTGCAGCTTCACTTACTCCTCTGCTATCTTGCCAGAACTCTCTTTTAATTTTATTTTTTCTCCAGAATGTCCTAGATATCTACATTACCTTCTTCACGTGCACTGCATTCTTTTCCCTTCCTCAGTCTCCCAACAATGGCCATAGAATATGGAAAGTTTTAAGAAAGAAAGTCTGTGAATTTGTTGGAAGTGGATTTTCCAGAAAGATCAAAATGTTCAAAGCAGTTGAGACTCATGGGGAAGCCCACGGATCTGAGAGAGCAGGAGGCTCTTCATGAGACCCACATCTGGGAAGGAAGAACACTATATAGAAAACCTAGTGCACAGAGCCATTAACATAGGGATTTGGAGGTGATCGAGCAAAAAATGGATCTGTCTGTCACAGACATCTCCCAGTCCCAACCACTAAATTAATGTTAGATGTTGATTTTTGCTAATGACACTTACTAATGTAATTCTCTGTAAAAACATCTGTACAATATTTCAGATATTCCCAGAGGTGCTCTGAGAGTGGGAATAAGTCAAGCAGATAATATTGTGTGAACTAAATTAAACAGGGACTTTAATATATGGAAGCTCTGAATTGGAAAATACATCTGTTTTATGTAAGCATTTCCTTCCACTCCAGTTGCAGTATTTAGTTTTGCCAAGAATTCTGTGGTAGGAGAATTTGGAGTAGAAAAACTATGATCTTTTGCTGATGCATAAAATGAGGTTATAAAGCTTAAGAGCAAGGTTAAACCTATGAAAGCCCATTTATATATTTACATATTTTAAAAAAGATTTTATTTCATTATTTTTAGAGAGAGGGGAAGGGAGAGAGGCAGAGAGGGAGAGAGACATTAATGTATGGTTGCATTTCACCTGCCTCCAGCCACAGACCTGACTGGAGACCTGGTTTACAACCTGGTTATGTGCCCTGGCTGGGGAATCGAACCTTTGGGTTCGCAGGCCGGTGCCTTATCCATTGTGCTACCAGCCAGGGCCTATATTTACATATTTACTACAATAAATTATTACAAAAGAGAAGATATGTGGAAATTTACTGAAGTTAAATTAGTGATAATGAGTGCTATACTAATTTGTATCATAAACTGTAGTTAGGTATTATGAAAGCTGTATTTAGACAATTAGTAGTTTTTAAGAATATAATAAGCAAGCACAAAATAAAAACTAGGAAGCTGACATTATGCTTCTCCTTACTCCAAACATATAAATTTACTTCTTTAGGCAGCCAGCATTCTGAGTTCCATATTTATTATTCCCTTTCCTTTTCACTTTATGTAGTCTTATTGAATCTATACAAAAGGAATATACTTACATACATGTGTTTGATATTTTTAACTTAAAAAAGTAAGCATCATATTGTATTAATTTGGGCTCTTTTTGCCAGTTAGCATTTTATTATAATTATCGATATATTTATATCTGCTTCCACATTTTTAATTATTTCAATTTAATATTATTTTTATACTTTTGAAAGTAATGTTCTCCCTTTATACTTTTCATTATTTTTTAACACTAACATGTCAGCACATCCATTATATTTCACTTCTCAAACATACCTGCTGGTATTATAATTCTAATCTTTTTAAAATTTATTATTTTCAGAGATAGGGAAAGGGAAGGAGGCAGAGAGAGAGAGAAACATCAGTGTATGGTTTCCTTGGACCTGGCTTGCAGCCTGGTTATGTCCCCTGGTTGGGAATCAAACCAACCTCTGGGTTCACAGGCTGGTGCCTAGCCACTGAGCCCCACCAGCCAGGGTAATTCTAGACTTTTATTTTTGGTATTATGAAGCTTTATAATTCTAGACATTCAATTTTGTATTAGTTTATATATAGCTTCTCCATTTGTTTGCTTTTAGCAGTTCTTAAAACAATAGTTTTTAACAAATAATAAAATAACTTTTAAAACAGTATATATTTCTTGCATCATCTCCTAAGATATATCTATTTTCTTATTGAAACTTCATTTAAACTTTTCCAAGTGTAGGTCTTTGGCACAATGTCAGAGGCTTTGTATGATAAGAAATTTATCTTTTCCTCACATTTAAATAAAAGCTAGATATCAAATTCTAGGTCTTTAGTGCTTTTAATGAATTAAAAACTTGAGTTTTCTTGCACCTAATGTTGCAGTTGAATCTGATGCTATACTTATTCTTTTTTCTTTGATGTAATCATTACTTCCTATTCATTTTTATTCAATTAATATCTACTAAGTACCTTCTATAAAATGCACTAAGTTAGGCCCTGCAGTATGGGAGTGAACAAGGGAGGTTTACACATTATTGGCAGTTGTCTTCTAGTGGCACGCACTTACATGTGCAAGAACATGTTTTTAAGGCCAGTCTTAAGGGAAGCATTATCTTCATTTCATTTTCCTAAAGAGTCTGCTCCGAATCTCTATGCTTATACCATTTGCTTTACCTGAATATCTACTGTACTCTCAGCTCCTCATTCCTGCTAGATGATAAATAACCTCACCTGAAGTGATTTAAAAATCACCTGACCTACCTAGACTAGATTACTTTCTCAGAGCTGTTGAAAGTTATACAGAAGTAAATTATGTAGAAGTTAGTTTGATATAAGGAGAACTCACAATCAAGGTTGGGAAGAGAGGTTGATGTTTCCAACTTTGTTCCTCTACTCTGAATTGAGAAATGTAGAGAAGGCACAAAGAGGGTTACGCTTCATAATGATGTTTTCCTCTTTATAGACAAATAAAACTATACTTTGTGGCCAGGAAGAAGCATTGTACTAGTTGAGGGTAATTATGAAACAGAAGGAAAAGAAGTGAACAAAAAATAAGTATTCAAAATATAATCTTACCTTGGAAGTCTCAAATGCACTGAATCCTCTATGAACTGTGTTTCTTTCCATGAAACAGAATATGATCACAGATATATATATATAGTTATGTGTTTTATTAGCATACCTTTCTAATAAGTGCAGCAAGCCTGGCCACAGGTTCAGAGAAAGAGGAATGGCAGTTTGGATTTACTAGGGAAACTGGAATATCCTTGAGAACTATATGAACTTTATTTTTAATCAAATAATACAACTTGATATATATCTTCTTACAACAGTTCATGAATAAAATACTACAGTTTTAGGCCTTCTGGGAACTCAAACATGATAATTTACTTTCAGAGGAATATCAACAAGCACCAACTGTCTATTTTTCCAACTAAGTTAGACTTTAACATTGGAAACTTAACACATTAACACCTGGCTGATTTATATCCTTCTGCCTGCCTGAGGATCACCTGTTAGCACAGATTTTACCAGACACAGGGTAACTCTCTTTTAAAGGGAAAGAATACACAGTATTCTCATAGAAATCAAGGACTGCCAAGTTATATCTTGCTGAATCTGGTAGTGATTGATATGCTCAGCACATGACAGAGGCCAGTTTTTTTTTAGTTAGTACCTTCATTTGCTACCCAAAGACACCAACTAACTGAGAAAGAGTGGCTTAATTCAAGTGTGTGTGTGTATGTGTATGTGTGTATGTGTGTGTGTGTGTGTGTGTGTGTGTTTAGTTCATTTTCTTCTGCTTCTATTTACCTAAAACTGTGCATACCCTCTTACCACTTATAGTAATTGAAAAAAATACATTTTAAATAATTATCAAAGAATATGAGATAAATATGCTCATATAACCCAATGAATAATTCTAAAACTGAAAAAATTGGTCTTTAACCAATAAAAATTTAACACTTTGGGAACAATCAAAGTTAGTTACTTCAACACAGCAGTACCTTGTTTGCTGTATGAAAATTTTTTTAATAAAATTTATTCAAGTAAAATTGTAATAAACACATCCATACACACAATGGAATACTAGTCAGCCATAAGAAAAGATGAAATATTGACATTTCCAACAGCATGGGTGGATCTTGATAATATCATGCTAAGCAAAATAAATCAGACAGGAAATGTCAAGAACCAAAAAATTTCATTTATATATGAGATATAAAATTGAAAGTAACAAATGAACAACAAGACAAACAAAAACTCATAGATGAAAACAAAGATATATGAACATTTTTATCATACATTCTTCAATATGGAGCTTCTAATAAAAAAGTACCTTAGTCTTGTTATAAGATAGATGTTTCTTTGGATAATTGATAATTATGAATATGTTGGAAAACATTAACAATTATTTTGATTTCAACAATGATAAAAGGAATCATTTTTATATTTTATATTGGAATAAGAAAGTTATCAGGCATGTTTTGAGTCTATAGTTTATAAATTAAAAAAATTAAGTACTGTATATACAATAAGAATGTTTGTAAACATTGTTTAGGGATAAATAATTATAATAAACATTGTGTATCTACTCAGTTTAAGCAATAAAAATGACCATTATTTTAAGGTCTTCACCGGTCTATCACTAACACCATCTACTACACCTCCTGCCCCAAAAGACAACCACATTAACCAAATTCAGTGCTCTATCATTGTCTCACCGGTCTTTGTAGTTTTACCATTGGTTAATATCCCTAAACATAATATCCTGTTTTGCATGTTTTAAAGTTTATGTAACTAAACTTGCCTTATCTCTCAGTTTATATCCCTAAGAAAGCTTCATGTTGTTGCATGCCACTGTAGTTTATTCACTTCTATTGTTGTGTAAATACTACATTGTGTGAATATACCACATTTCCCTCCTCTATTCTACCTTGGATGGGCATTTGCAATTTCCCTAGCACTATGCTGTTATGAACATTGCTACAGTTCATAACATTTATGAGTATGTCTTCTGCTGCAGGAGGTGAGGGACACGCAATTAATAGCCTCCCTTGGTTTATAGCAAGAAGAGGAATTGCTGAGCAATATGTATGCATATGCTCAATTTACAATGATTACCAAACTTTTTTCCAAATTTATTTGAACCGTGGATGTTACAAAATTCTGCTTGTTCCACGTCTTTGCCAATCCTTGATAATATGAGACTTTTAATTTTTGCCAATCATGTATATCACATTGATTTCAAGGTGTGTCTTTCTGGTAATTAATGAGATTGAAAATACATGATGATTTTCATCCGTGACCTGCTTACTCAAGGTATTTTCTTGTGTATTTTGTGATTTTTGACCGTAATTTCACATCCTTTGAAGCTTTATCTGTGGGAGTTCTTTGATGCCTGCGCCAATGTGGATTCATCCAAATATAATTTGCATTTTCTCCAGACACTTATTATAAGCTTTATTAAGCTGCAGCAACTTTAAACATTTGTCTGGAGACTCTATTTGGATCCCCCTAGTAGAATGAATTTAGGATGTAAAACCATACATGAGGGCCTGCTTATGGTTACAAACATTTTTAAGGACTTTTTCCCCTAATTAGTATTTAGGTTCAGGGCAATTATTCTTGCTATTACCTGGAATATAGATGACCAATGATAATTCATTTTGAACAAAGGTGTAGCCTTTAGATTCCCAGATTCCTGGTCATGAGAATCATGCTGCAAAGGCATCATTCCCATTTATTTAGGACTTCTAGACATCAGCATCCCCAACTTTTACGCCACCTCCTAGAAGATTCCAAAGGCACCCTATTCAGTGATGCATCACCCCACAGGGAGCCCAGCCATCTTCCTAAAGAACTAGCAAACCAACATCTTAGCTCCCTACACAAAAAGAGATAAATGCATCAGAACTTTGCAACTCAGAAACCTAGAAACTATCTTAAATTCAACAGAATCCTTAGATTTTATTATGCAGTTGAGTGGCATGTTTACTTTCAATTACATATAAAGGGCCCTGAACATTTTTAAACTTGGACTAAACAAAGCCTTAATCTCTCCTGACACCATGTTCCCACATTTCATACACTCCTTCCTCTTTCTCTGCATCAGGACTTGGAGTGTTGCTACATTTCCCTGAGTATTTTGATAAGTCACATAGAGAATATTTTTATGGGTTGGAAAAATTTATGTCTTTTGTAATTGTGCAATCTGTTTTCTATTTTTATTAGAATCAAACTCAGTTTTTATAGCTTGATGGGCCACTTTACTAATAACAGTTACATTTTTTTTTTTTTTTTAGTGTCTTCTACCTACCAGACAATATGTTAGTGTTTTGCATTCACTTATGTAATGCATACAACTCTTCATGATGACCCAAAGTTGCCTGGCTAGTGAATACCTAAGCTATATTCTGCCTGAGGTCACTGCTTGCACAACCTCTGCCTTTCAGTGCACAGCACTGCCATACATTGTCAGCAAATAGCCTCCCCATCATTCAAATCCAGCAGGTGACTACAGAATTACATTCCTTCAGCACAAATAGGTTTCAAAATGTTTAGCAAATTATAATGGAAGGAGCTTTTACTGTGAAATCTTAATTCACATCCACACACAATGGGTGTTTATCCTGAAGCCTTGTGTTATTTAATAAGCATCTAGTTAAACCACTTTATGTATCAATCTATCAAGTATGGACTAAAGAAATGGCATTACCAGTATTTCTAGCTTTGGTGTTTATAAACAGCTCTCATTGCTGTCTTGCTATTAAGGTCAGATGCACACAGAATATGAAAAGATTTCTTTTGAAATGTCACATAAATAAAAAATAAGAAAGGGGCCCTAGCTGATGGCTCAGTGGATGGGCACTGGCCTGCAAACCCAAAGGTGGCTGGTTGGATTCCTAGTCAAGGCACATAACCAGGTTGCAAGCCAGGTCTCAAGCCAGGTCCATAGCTGGAGGCAGGTGAAAGGCAACTATGCACTGATGTTTCTCTCTCTTTCTTCCTCCCTTCTCTCTAAAAATAATGAATAAAATATTTTTAAAACATAGGAAAGAAAAAGAAATAGAGCTCCCTCACAAAGGAGTTAATGATCACACCTGAGTAGAACTTTATATATATAAAAGTCCATTATCCCCTAAACCTTGGCATCAGAAGTACCAAAGTTTAAATCTGAATACTTCTCTGGGCAAGAATTAATGACCCTGACTAAGTTAATTAAAAATGCCTTATTTTCCTCATTTCTGAAATAGGAATAATCACATACCTTGTATGATTGATGTAAAATGGCTTAATGTTTGTAAAATGCTCAGATAGAGAATGCCACCTAACAGAAGCTCAATAAATGCAGTTATTTTAACTATGGCATTATTATCATTAAATTCCCACTGTATTCATGGTGCTAGACATATATCAACTTAAGAACATTTCAGTGGTCATCTTAGATATGCTTAGAATAATAAATTGTAATCATTTAAAGCTATATTCCAAAAATGTGAATAGGGTAATCAAAGACACAATTCTAGAGTGACTTGTTTTTCATTAATTCAGAGCATAATATAATTGTAACTGTATTCAATGGGAAAAGTTGTAGATTTGACTATTAGAATTTGAATGGGTAGTTTAACAATTTATTCTTTGTTTCAACTCTAGATGTAAGGAATACTCACTCCAAAGATGAGACTGAATAGTATTGAGGGGGAGATATTGTTAGGGTCAGTCTTAATTCGTAAAACACCCTTGTGAGAAAGATATTTCACTGATGAGTATCTCAGAAAATATCTCAGAGAAATTAAAACCTTACCTGAAATCAAGCAGCCAACAAGTCACTGAGCTAATGTTTGAACTTGAGACTATTCCAATGTCTACCTTCTTTTCTGAGCATTTCTTATACCTATGCAGTTGTTCCTACTATGTGGAAAATAATCCTTCAAGTGCACTAGGGTTGCAGCAATAAACAACACAAATGTTGCCCTCATGGGACTCACATTTTAGAATATAGAATAAGAAGAGTGATTTTTGGTAGATCACACTTTCTCTCTATTACCATGTTAATTCCCCTGGGAGATTAGCAGGGTAATTAGCATTATCCCAATTTTACAGACAAGGAAACTAGAGGTTGAAATTGGGTCACTAAGATAATAAACTGACATTCAGGGATAGCCAACATCATCTGACTCAAGATTTGATGTTTTGCTGATTGTCAAATCAATAAAACTTCAAATATGGTAGAGGTGTTATAACATTAATAGCAATAGGGTGAAATACAAGACAAGAACAAACATTTATTCTTAAAATGGGAGGGGGCAATGGTAAGAAAAGGCAGGTGCAGAGCTACAGAGTGGAATGCAAGGTGATTCACAGTCAGATGCTGACATTGAACCTGATTTTCAGGTTCCAGCAACTCTGTTGCCCTGCTCAGTAGCTTTCTTTAGAGACTGGAGAGACCCAGCATAGAAGGACAGACCAAGGGTGCAAGAGATCAGCACTCATCCCCTCCTTGCCATACAACCATCAAATAATGCCTGATGGGAGTTTGCATGCACCATTTGCCTCCTAGGTGGGATAATTATGAGGAAATAGTTCCCATGCTGGCTGCCAGTGTCCCACAAAGATTCATCTCCAGATACCAGGTCTAGCTCGGTTAATATCATCTTTTACTGTCTCCCTTTGCTTTATCTCACTCCCTAATTCTCTACCAGTGATTTTACTCCTCTGCCAAATACATTCCTTGCAGTAGAATCTTTGCACCAAAGTCTTTGTCTGGGGAGACTAAGACTGAGTTACCAAGTAATGCATCAAAAGAAGAGTACCCAGCCAGTTGTGCTAGAATTAGTGGGCTAATATGAAAGCCCTATCTGATATATTCTTACATCTTTTGCCAAGGCAGTGTTTTTCCATTGTGCATAAAGACTGGCCCACAATCTATGGGTCCATTTCTTTTTGAGAACTTCATCATCAGTATTCCCTAATTCTGAATGCTCACAGGAATAAGAAATGCAGTTTCTGCTCACAAATCAAATGCAGATTGTTTTCCCCACCACAGAAACAAAATCAAATCACAATGAAGAATCCCTTTCTGTCCACCTCTCCCCATGGCTATTACCACCAATGTTTTCTCTATCTCCCCTAACTCTTCCTTCCTACCTTCCTGCCCCTTCTTCCCTCCGTTCTTCTTTCCTTCTTATCTTTCTACTATATATATAATCTTACCTAAGTCATAGCCTTTTTGAAAGAAGATATTTCTTTGATTAAGAAGGTAGGTAGATACATGAGTGCTGATTAATATGATCTTTCCTCCCTTGACATATTTTGTTTTCTAAGCCTCTCAGAAGATTTATAAAGGTAGGTAGAGGTACCATGTAAGAAAAAAATTATTAGTATTGAGCTGTACCTAGAGCTCTTTTTAATTGCCCAATATAATACACATAGATTCTTATTAAGAAAGGAAATCCTCTGTGAAGGAAATAATCCATTTCATTTTCCAAATGAGGACAGTGTACTAAAATAAAGAACAAAATTAATAGAATTTGCAGCCAAAAATCTCTTGTCATTTTTTCTTTAGTAAAATGAACATAGGTGGAGAACACATTAATTTTATTACAAGGTAGAAAACTAAACTCACCCCATCATCTTTTTGTATTTAGTCTCCATTTGGCATGAGGCCATTGCTATCTTATTCATTAGATTATCAGAGCCAAAACCACCTGTCTTGGTACCTGGGAATAAAGTAGACTTTCCCATTTTATTAAAACACACAGAATCACTGAACTAGGAAACAGTATTATACTTGCTTTATAAACATCCTCTTGGCAAGTCAGTCCCAGGCATGATAACAACTGATAACTGTCCCCTTTTGAAGTAGAGAGATGAAAGCCCTTTCATTCTATTCCTTAAACTCTAAATACAAAATAAAACAGGTCAGCCTTGTGCTCATAAGAGACAAGAATGCAACAGAAATCAAATATGCAAATAACTTATTAATGACAAATGTTAGCTATTAAATTTAATGTGAGGTGTGCTAGAAAATGTCATTTTATTAATTGTGATTTAACTGTAAGTTTATATTTTCTCCCATTTTCAATGCTAATATGTTAGTATTAGAAGTTTAAAAGAAAGAACATCTTTTCATAGCCAAAAAGGTGGATATTGTTGCTAAGTGTGTATTTCCAAAGAACCCTGGTCCCCTGGATGAATATCAGTGTGGAAGAAGATATGGAAAGTCAATGGATAAAACTAGTACATGCCCTGGAATGCTGATTTTAATTAATGGTAAGTAACTTAGAACATTATTCATATACAAAGGTGCACATAAAATGACATATATTTGAGGTTTAGGTCACTGCACACTCTACTTCAGATACTAACCTATCTATTGCTATGATAAACTGCATTAAAAAATCGTCAAGTTATAAAATATTCAAGGCAATGAAACTTTCTCTTTAAAATATCAATGGATACAGTATAACATTAAATTCAACATTTTTATAACTTCTTGAGATAAAACATTAGCATTCTGGCAAGTTTTATCATTGCAGTTGGTCCCTTTTGGTGTTGTCCAACCTCTATGGGTCAAGTTCACTCCTCCAGCATTAGGGATGCATTTTTGGAACAGCCTGTAAAGTACTTATAGAGCTTGGTATGCATGGTTGTAGGAATTTTAGCAAAACTTTCCTCTTTGCATGTAAAAAGTTATTATTAGGCCTTAAATGTGGCCCTTTGGTCTCCAATATTTAGCTTGTTTGCTTATTTGTTTGTTTATTTGTTTTGTTTGGTAAAGCCAAAAATCTGCCTTGCTTCAGATTCCTATCTATTTGGCTCAATTAAAAACATTGAAAAGTGGAATGTTCATCCAGCAGCAGGAGATTGAAGAAGGGGTCAGTTAAGTACTGTAATCACACTGAACCTTGGGTTATATAATAGAAACTTAGGATCCCATTCAACCAGTTATGTGGCCCTTCACTTCTGAGACTCCATTTCCTCTCTGCAAAATGTGGTAGATTAACTATGTATTCAACAGAAATTTACATAGAAATTACCAGGTACCAAATGCTGTTTCTAAGCACTTTGTATGAACTGACTCATTCAATCTTATGACAAAGTTTTATGTTTAAATGCCATGAATAATATGCAAAGTAAATCCAAGTAAGGAAATAGATATAGATGGGATCTGAATTTCTATATAGTCTGGTTATGATATGTGCTTACTTTATTTAATATTTTCTGTGTTATATTTGGAGTCAGCTATTTTAGGTAGGATGTAACATTTGAGTAGTTCTGACTAAATTAAAGGACCATCCTTGTAATTGTTTAAGAGAACAACATCTCAGGCAGACAGAGCAGCAAGTGCAGAGGCTCTGAGATAAAAATATGCTTGAAATGTTGAGAATAAACAAGTTGGCCAGCTTCACAGAGTGAAAGATGATCCTCTAGCATAGAGACTAGAAGAGCAGGAGGTGAGATCAGAGGGGAAAGGAGAGTTTGGTTTTCTTGTATTTCATGGAAAGCCAAACTGAGTTGCCCTGCTTCTAAGTTGAATTTCCCTGTATTTTCCCAATCTAGGCTACTCCTTTACTTATAATAAAAGGAATTTACATACTATATAAAGATACTCCATTTTTAAAAATGGCGACTCCATTATCTGTTTATACATTCTTCTAGGGAATGTTGTGCCCCAAGCAACCTCATCAGTACACCCTTCCTCAGAAGCCTAAACTTTATTTTTTAAGACTGATTGATGGCATATAGTAAGTCTACATGATGTGTGTGATTAATTCTAAGTCCTGTGAAAGAGGTAGCAAAAGTAAAACAGGATCTATATTCTTCAATGTCTTGTTAGAGTGTTAAGATATATAAAATAAAAGCTTTAGATCTATGGCATGAGGAGTGTTAGTGTAACATGGAGGACTTCACCAGACATAAACCAGAGTAGCACAATACATCCCATTACTCAGGTTAGTTTTAGCACTCACAGCTATGCTCTATAATGTATCAAATGTACTAGATAGTTCATGTCTTTAATCATTGTTTTTCTCAACAAAACAGAACAGGTACAAAATACAGGCTTTAACCTGTAACAAGACTGGATTCTAGTCCCAGCTCCAGGGTCATTATTTCTTTTGATAGACATGAAAACCAAAGTGCCAAGAGCAAGAGATATTTTAAGACCAGAAAAATTATATATTGGCTCAATATGAAAAATCAGAAGTAATAAATATTTAATTTAATATCTTTAAATGAACATTTATGTATAATTATTAAATTTTATATTCATAAAATATTATATTTCAAAATAAACAAGGAAATAATTATCCAGTACGCTCCCAAATTTTTGAGAAATCACAGCCAATCATAAATTAAGTGGGGTCTTATGACTAAATAATTATAATAATAAACTTGAAAAACCATCATGAATATTACTGAGGCCTTGACCAGGTATCTCAATTGTTTAGTCTGTCATCCTGATACACCAAGATTGAGGGTTCAATCTCCAGTCAGCCCACATACAAGAATCAGCCAATGAATACCCACATAAGTGGAATAACATCAATCTCACTCTCTCTTTCTCTCTCTCTCTCTCTGTCTCAATAAATAAATAAAAGAAACATTATACTTAATATAATATGTGAATATATTTTATTTTGCATCATATAATGAGGATAGATCCTTTAAAATGAGAAGTGCTAAGATCTATTACATCTTAAAGCAGTTTTACATGGCTCTTAAAGATTGATCAATGTGGAGACATCATAACTTTTCTGATTTTTCTTCTTTTACTACAAGATAGAAATAGAATATTTGAGGGAAGATGGCGACAGAGTAGAGAGCAGTGTTGATGGTGTTCTCGAGTACCAAAGCAGCTAGAGGACAGGATAGGGAGCGTGAGACATCTTCAGGACCCTGGGGTTGGAACGGGCAGCATCTGGACACAGGGGAGCACAGCCCAGAGGCAGAGGAGGCCAGCAGGACAGTAGGTGAGGCGTTCCCGACCGACCGACCGGCCAGCGGGCCAAGGTCGGCTCTGGGAAGGGGCGGCTCTGCCCAGAGGGGCGAGATTGACTGGGGCCAGTTCCGGGCTCCCTGGCGACTGGAAGTCTCAGCAGTGAAGTGCTGGCAGCGAGGGCAAACGCTGTAGGGAACGCGGAATTGAACTCTTGCAGGGGAGGGACTGTGTGAGAGACTCACCCCGGCAACAGGTAGAGGAGGCTCCAGCGCGGGGCTAGGGGCAGAGGAGAAGAGTCCTGCGGGAAGCCAGAGCAGGGGAGCGGGAAGTGCACTGGTGGGGCAGCGACAGGGCTGAAAACGGAGCTGCTGGGCCACCGGGGAAACAGCAGCTAGAGGCCCCTGCGAGGGGGGAGGCCCAGCCCTGCACAACCACACAGGCCCCCAGGCTCCCCGGGAAATTCCAAACAGCGAGCCGGAAAGCCAGCAAGCCGGGAAGTGGTAGCGGGCAACCCGCCATTGCCGGAGACAAAGGCCGCGCCACACCGCCCACACCTGGGAGGGGCTCATCACAGAGGCCACATAAAGGACTCTGCTGAGAGCTGGTTGGCTTGGAGGTGTGGTGCCCTCCCTGGAAGGGCGAGACAGTGTAGGCGGACCCCTGACAGTGTTGACTAACAGTCCCAGCCTCCTCCCAGAACTGCGGGGGTGGGGCCAGTCGTCACAGGGACCAGCGAAGTTGCCGGCTGCCCTGCAGAAGTGCTGGGGGCGTGTCCTGGGCAGGAACCTCCTCCAGGAGTGGGAGAGGGATCCCTGCGGGCTCCAGAACACCAGCAGCCCTAACACCCGGCCAGGCTGCAGAAGGCCCAGCCTACCTGGGGGCGGACACTCAGAATCAGCCCTACTGTGACAATCAGAGGCCCTGCCACACGCCAAGACCGGCTAGAATATAGACTATAGACTGTAAAGTCCTGACCAAGAAAAAGAGGCAGCCTCAGGAAAGGGATTGCTGCCAATCTCAAGCACCTGAGTTATACTGAGAGCAATATGAACTATTAATCTTCAACATAGCCTTTGCAAAAGTTACTTCTCACATATTCTTAATCCCCCCATACCTCAATCCACCTAAATACCCAAGACC